>JAQNCA010000027.1:5249254-5272904 GCA_029783725.1 Acanthurus tractus
CATTAAACAAATGAATACATTTGAAAATAACATTCCATTTGGAAAAACTCTACATGTAAAGTGTCTTGAGACAACCTCGTTGTGAATTGACGCTATATAAATAAAATTGAATTGAATTGAAAAACTCCTCACATCAAGGATGTTTTAAATGCCTACCTTTACATCTTCATTTGTTGTATTTCAATAACAATATCATATTTGTTCAGAGAAAACACATAATTTAAGAGTTACATTAATGTTTCAAAATGTTAGACTCAAAGTTTAATGTCAGTTCTGCAACGAGGGGCAGAACCACTTATTTAAAACATAACATAGCTATATGGAAAAAATGTAGGACTGTTGAAAGTTTTACTTTGGATGCAGACTGACAACTATTAAACAGAATTATACCTGGTGATGCCCCTCTGAAGTGCCAATTCAGGTGAATTGCTTTTAAAGTGGTTTAATCCTGGTGAAGAACCTCTACTTCACACCCTACCAAAGCACAATATGAACTTATATTATGGTGTGCTCTGTGAGGTCTTTACTTCAGCTCTTGTTTGCTGAGTTGTTAAATTTAGGAAATATAAATCAGTAGTTTTGTAAAGCTGTAACACTACTCACTCGCACTTTCACAGCTCAAAGTAGTTTTCATGATGGATGGCCAACTGTACTGGATTTTTAAAGCGGTAGAGGCAAAAAAAAAAAATGACTGTGATGAGGATTACTCTGACATTTCAGACCACGAAAAGTAAGCTGTTTCAGGGCTTCAGTGCAGCTTAGTGCGTTTCTGTACTGAAGCCCTGAAACACTGTTCCTTTCTGAGTTTTTCAGTTCCTACACTGGACTGCATTTATGTGAACCAACCTGTGTAAGATGTTAGGACCTAAAGCTGGGCTGAAAACGTGCAGTTTCTTCAAAGATGAGCTCCTTCAGTGTCTCTTTGGGTAGGTCATCCAGCTCCATGTCAAACTTGAACGGGGCCTCGGCAACAGGCTACACGGGGAATCACAGAGGACATGTTGATGGGATAGAATGGCTAAATCAAGCACACCAGCCTGTTCAAAACATGTTCAAATTCAATGTTCCATCATGTAGAGATCATCTGCTGTTTAAAAACTCAACGAATGCCAAAAAGCTCAGGAAATGGTAACTTCATTAGCAAAAGGTGAAGTATCCTCATTCTAAAAACAGGCCCATGTAGTTTAAGATGACAGCTTACAGCACCAAGACGACCGTCTCACCTCATCTGTGGGGTCGTAATATTGCTCCAGGTAGGGGTGCGCCAGGGCCTCCTCCACCTCAATCCTCTTATGGGGGTTAAAGGTCAACATCTTGTCCAACAGGTCCAAAGCTGTGGCACAAAGATGAGAACAGTAGATGAAGCAAAGGAGGCATTAGACGGTGAGACAATAGTGAACTAGGCTGCCCACCAGAGGGCATCATTGAACCAAAAATGCTGTTTTATATACAGCTGGCAAACTAAGAGCTCCCTTTGCTGATGTAACACATTTCACAAGACTTGAGTTATTTTCAGGAAATTCAGAGCACTGTAAAACTAATTTCTTGCACAGCTATACGTTTAAAAAAAACACCAATACGGTTTTGTAGCCTGAACTCACAATGGAACTGGACAAGCAGAACAGAATATTATGTTCAGCAAATGATCTTTTCTCTTCTGCATATTTTTAAACAGACCAGGTACTGAGGAAATAAACTGAAATCATAAGAATTTTCAGCTGCACCTCCCTCTTGTCCATGTTCCTCTCTCTTTTATTACTAAAATTTAATGTATCTGAGTCATGCCAGACACAACAGCCATGAGAAGCTTTATCAGGAGGAGCTACACATGCTCAAAATCCCCCACTGCCAAATGCTGCCATTTGTTCTGGTGGACTGCTGTAGTTATGGGTGAGCATTGAGTGCCTGTGCTACCTGTGCCTCAGATGAAATGGTATTAAGTCTAAAATTTCTCAGGAAAATGTGTCGTGGCAGTACTTTTCCCTTGTCTACAGTACAACCTCTCAAAGATTTACAATTTTCTAGTAACTTTATCATCAGAGAGAATGATGTTTGTCCATGGATATGTAGTTCTGGCCCAGACCTTTAGGATCAGCGTTCGGGAAGAGGCGGTTCCACGGCACTTTGCAGCGGAAAGGCAGCGACAAAAGATAGTTTCTGGCCTTGATGTTGATGATGCAGTTAAGATCCTCCTGAGAGGGAGAACCCAGGATTCCTAAAAAAAAAAAGATTAAAACAGTATTACTTTGTGAACAAGCGTATGAAACTTAGCAAGTGCACAACTCTAAACAATCCCATTGTGAAACATTTCACATTGCATAAGTCATTCCTTCTCAGAATGACTTATGCAAACAGTCTGAACACACAATAAAACGACAGATGGGAGAGACAATATGTGGTCAAGCACTCAAGAACATAATGTCTGGCTTGATGAATGCATATTAACAGTTTCAGAATCTATGGACTGGCACCAAGAAGTTATTGCTACAGAGTGTGAAATTACTATTGTGTTGAAGTGTTAAATCTTTCATGCAGACTGAACAAACATTACATTCTGAAATCAATTCAATTTTTTTTCAATTTGAAAGAAAACACGAAGTCATTGCCATAATACCACCATCATAATGTATTAGTGTAAATATCTAAAAAAAAAAGACAAAGACATGGGCACAATATACAGTATCTTACTTATACTTGATTAGTTGATTGAAAACTTGAATGATCAGGTCAACACAACCGTTATCATTTGTATAAATTTAAGTCTTTAGTAATTTGGACTTTTGTACTGTACTTGATAAATGGACAGACTGAATCCTGCTAAGAAATTAGTTTTCAATTCTTCATGTATCTTTTCTCTTAGACAGAGGACTTTGCAGGACATAATGAGAAAGATGACAAGCGACACTTGTTTTGTACAGTACACAAAAATCTGTAAATATCAGCAAACTTTTCTTTGAAATACAAATAATGGGTAGTTGTGCTGTGTTTGCTGATTCTTAAAACTGTGATACCACAGCACCTAAGCAATCCCCAAAACACTGAGAATGGGTAAAATCATTACCCAAAATGTGGTTAAGCTGATCCAAGTAGTGCTTCCCCGGAAAAATCGGTCTGTTGGACAACATCTCAGCCAGGATGCAACCCACTGACCAGATGTCTATGGACTTGGTATAGCCCTGAGACAAAAAGATACTGTCATTACTGCATGTTTCGAAATATGTATAGAGTAGATTTGATAGCAATTAGTGGATTATGTCCCACAGAGCATCACAATGACATTAATTCAAATTAAGGATGTTCCTAACTATTACAATGCCTAAAGTTCCCACAGATATTTAAACTTTTAAACTAGTTGATAAATCTTAAGGTACATAAACTCTCTGGACTGCATTGAGTTGAGCATCGTACAAAAAACATTGTGTATATTCCAAGAGCTATTTGAAAACGTTGTTCACAATATTAAAATAATTAAAATATATTTTAAACCCCAATGATACTTTGCACTGTGTGCTATAAATAATAAACTTTTTTTGCAATTTTTCCAGTGGAATTTAACTGCACGAACATTTACAGTAGTTGAGGCGACTCACCTTGGAGTTGAGCATGATCTCAGGAGCTCGGTACCAACGAGTGGCTACATACTCTGTTAGGAAACCAGTGTGATCGTGGTCAGGATCAGCAACACGAGCCAAACCAAAATCACAGATCTGCAGAAGGACAAGTAATAGAGCAAAAGAAGACAGCAACATGTGTGGACCAAAAAAACAAAATAAGCTTTCACTGAAAAGTTAAAAAAACATAAACAGACTGGATAAATGTTTTGACTAATGTCCAGTCCTAATACCAGAATTATTATTATTGGACCTGGAAAGGCCTTTCCACACTACAGTTTTTTTGATTCCAGATTGATTCTAGTATATTTTGGCATGCAAATAAATAGTATTTAACATAAACCAGCATATGGATCATTAGTGACTTAAAAAAACTTAAAAAAAAAACCCCCTTCAAATCAGCTCATCCGTGTTATCTTCGATTTGAGATAATACCTTCAGATCACAGGTGGTGTTGAGCAGAAGGTTGGAAGGCTTCAGGTCGCGGTGCAGGACGTTGGCAGAGTGGATGTACTTGAGCCCTCGTAGAATCTGGTAGAGAAAGTAGCAGATGTGGTCGTTGCTCAGCTGTTGAGACTTCAGGAGCTTGTACAGGTCTGTCTCCATGAGATCCTGAACAATATATCTGCACAGTGGCAGGTTAAAGAAACATCTCCTTTAATACGGCAGAAAAACACACTCCTGGTGTTTTTATGGTCATTATATTAAGGCAAAATTTCTCCTGTCCATTAGTCAATTTTAATCCCAATCTAGACCTAACATAATACAAAAATAAGATCTCTATGTATTTGATGGGGCTGGGTAAACAGTCAGAAAGTAAAGAATAAAAAAAGGAAGAAAAAAGACAGAAAAACACTATGACTCTTCAAACAGCCTAACTCTGGTCCTATACCAATGCCAATACATGCAATAAATCTATTCCTTCATACAGACCCTTTCAGTAATATAAAGTCATAATTAATGATTGCCTGTCATATTTATTGTGTTGCACTCGTGTCCAAACTATATTCAGGTTTTACTGGCACACTCAAATTAGATTTTCTTGGTGTTGCAAAGACAACGAAAATCTTACATCATTTAGCCTTGTTATGCTGTTACAGCAGGCTGACATGACACGATTTGTGTTTTGGTAAATGTCACTATTGAGTCAAATATCAAAATCCTGGTAGTTTCATGGTGGTTAAAGCAGCTGTCGCTCTGTGGATACAACATTCTAGAACCATGTTTGGCACAATAAGGGTCTTTAAGGAGGAGACAGAAGAAATATTTCATCTAGATGGGTTTATTGTTTTTGTTTGAAAGAATGCTTGTGTTATCTGGCGAGCAGGAAGCAGTACGATTACTGGTTGTGGCCCTAAAGGTGCTGTATGCATTTTTTTTACAGTTTCTTTAACACATGAGCTCTCGTTACAAGACATAGCAGATTTCAAGAGCTAGCATGACTTCTATATCTTTTTAAAATCCACGTTTACATCTGTAATGTTTATTGCAGAAGAAGATGGCAAAATAATACTTTGCCTGTCTAGACTAAACAACCAAAATTGTTACTAACAACAGTTAAATGGTGCTGCCTTAAATCACAGCTATGTCTTTTGACAGAGTGTAAAACTACATAGACTGCACTGTAAAACTGACTGTTACTGTGGACTCAACCAGTTTGCTACTGTTGCTGCTGGGCTACAGTGAAGAGCCTATCTGCCAAATATATGGTGACAGGTGGCCATTATGCAATAAAACATAACTGACAACTCCCATTCATCTGCAAATGCTGGGGTGTAAGACCAAGTTCACTGGTAACACAAAGAGGTAATGAAAATCTGAAGAATTTCACCTGCAAATCACAATCTCAAAATAAAATAATGGATAAATAAATAAATAATGTTTTTTCAAACAACAGTTGAGGCCCAACCTGAACTACACTGCAGACATAAAATGTATCAGAACATATCTTGACCTATTAGACATCATCAAATGAAGTGTAAAGGATACACATCCTTCATCTGGTCAATGGTGGGTGTGCGGATAATGTCGTTGATTCCGATGATGTTCTCATGTTTAAAGCGCAGAAGGATTTTGATCTCCCTCAGGGTGCGTTGGCAGTATGTCTGGTGCTCAAAGGGACTGATCTTCTTAATGGCCACACGAATCTTGTTGTCCCGGTCATAGGCAGAGCTGGATTATTCCAAAAAAAACCCACAACAACACAAAAGACAGTAGTTAGACACAAGTGTTAAAAAAAGCAAGAGACTCTGACGTTTGCTTATCAAATGAAAAGTGTTTAAAGCCATAAAAAAAACATTAAAAAAAACACCTTTGACGAAAGAAAATGCTACTTAAGTTTAAACTTCTTGTTTGTTTTCTTTGAACACACTCTTCTGTGCAGCTAAAGTCTGTCTCACTGATACCCACAATCTCTACTGAAAAAAGCATTAGACATCACTTTTACAGTTACAAATAACACGACTGTTCATGTGGCTGGGACAACACACAACCATGCTTGCTACTGAGAGGTTTGGATGCAGTCACGACCAAAAGAAGAAAAAATCCAATAGAGAACAAAAAGATCTAGCAAAGGTTACTAAGCTTAACGCCATTTTAGAGGTTTGCAGATTGGCAAAAACTGCAGTAATCACCTCTTTGCCTTCAACTGTTTCTTTTGTAGATTCTTCTTTCAACATTACAATTGAAATGTTTTAAAATTACTAACTTTCATTTGCAAACAGAGTTTTATAGAACAGCAGCAGTCAGGTGTTAAAATTACTGACAAATGCTGCTTCCTTTCGAGGGTTTGTCAGTGGAAAGCTCTTAAGGTGAGGTTGTGACTGCAGGAAATGTTCAGTTTGCATTCTCGATATTAACATTGCAAATATACCTCTGATATGCCGTGGAGCAGAAAACGGTGAGGCTGTTGCAGTATCTGTTTGATCAAAGTAGGAGCATGAATGTAGGAGTGCAGCAAAACTCCCAACCACAGAAAATGTTACTTCACACAAGAGCAGCATTAGTGCTGATACCTGACAGACCACAGACATCAGTTTAGTACAGAGAAATGCATCTCATTTGGCCTGAGACCACCATACCTGTTTGATCCAGCTGACAAGAATTGCAGGCTGGCTTAGAGGACACAGTGGAATTTGCATGTAATCAAGCCATGCCATTGCTTGGCAGAGCAAAGGGCTCTAATGTGTAAAACAAAGAGCCAGGGAGAGAAAGGCCAAAGGGCGTATGCATCCTGATCAAGATAAGCTTCCCTCACTCTGTTTTCCCATATGTTTTATGACTTAAATTACCACAGTGCAAAGCCTAACTTGACTCAAAGTTGTAGCTGTGACATTAAAAAGGGATCTAACTGTGAACTGGAGCTGAAACAACAATGTTTTTGCATGAATGCAGCCAAGACATTCAGCAATTTTAAGAGGTATATATCTTAAGTAGAAACTGTAGTTTTGGCCCTCTTTAAAGACCACTGGGTTTTTTTTTTAGAAACACAAAGTGAAACAGTAATACTTTGCTTTAAAAACTCATTTTTGAGGCCAAGAGAATTTGTTTTTTTTTAGATTTCAAGTTTTCATTGAGTAACAGAAGGCGCTGACTAACACAAATGTTTGATTGAAACTCAATTATATGCACATATTTTCCCTAAGTATTCCTCTAAGTAATGCCTGTAAGTAGATAATTTATCTTGCTTGGTTCTGTTTTGCAATATTGGCAGCCGAAATCTAATCTAGAAAAAGAATAGCATATACAGGATATTGATAAAACATTTTAGGGGTCTGGAACGTCTCACACTTAAGCCAGATCCCAAGCAGAGGTAATAAAGTTAAACTTCTCATCATACACACTTCACAACAGATATATTCCCCACTTTTTGAAGCTGAGATTGGTGTCAATGATTAAAATTAAATGATTTGCTCACTCTCTGGCGTATTTGATAAAATTCAATCAATTACTAAGAATATTTTGACTGTTAAACACAATAAAACAAAGCTCATTTGCTGTTACTGCTCACTAACCGCTTCAATCAGAGATGTGTTAGTTAGAGAAAGAGAAAAAAGACTAACTGTGTTAAAATGTATGACTGGTTTTGTGTGTGTGAGGGTGTGTGTGTGTGTGTGCGTGTGTGCCTACACCCAGCTGAATAATTGTTCAATTCAACACACCTTTTCAGGTACAGACATGTCCACTGTTGCATTCCTGGCTCTTTTCACCAGCTTGATGGCTGTTTCAACGTCCTTATGTGCACTTAGTCGGACAAATCTTGAATTACCACACTAGTCTAAGCCTGCATGGCTTGCCAATGTTAACTCTAAAAGCCTTACATCAAAATATTGTTTTTAAAACCAATGAAATGGGAAACAAAGTTATCTGGATGTTCCCTTCAAGTGCTGTGACTAATGCACCCAATTATTTTTTGTTATTTTTTGGGTTGCATGAAATAATAGTGTTTTTATTAAAGAAAATTGAGGTTTTAATGTAATGACTGAAATTCAGGCCACATATTTCAAAGTCTGCCACACAGAGTGACAATTTACAGTCTGGCCGGGTCTGCAAACTGGCCAGACATCTTCAGTGCACAGGAAGTGACACATCAAAACAAAGTCCAACTCACCACCTACTGCCAAGAAATGCAAATTACTGCTGCTAGCTTCCAAGATTTTTTGGATTTCTCGAGTCATCTGGTCTCAAACTGTTGCAGCCATTTGGTGCCATCAAAAAACAAAAACTGCCCCATAAAGCTATACTTCAGAATAACACTGAGAAATCAAATATTAATATGAATAAATATTAATGGTTTCCCTAAGTTCTAAAAACTTGATCATCTACATTTAGCCAAGCGACTTTATATCTTCACACTGCAAACAACAGAAATGACTGAAAAACACCCACATAGTATGAAAAAATAAGAAAATTAGTTGCTATAGTGACGGGGGTGTAGGGACTGAAATGTAAACAAAAGTGTGCCAGCCTTCTGCGAGGGAAATATGAGTGACCTTCCTTTCCTCTTATGTGAGAAGAATATGTGTGTGTATGTATGTGTGGGAGGAAATAGTTCTCCATGTATCCGTTCTACACAAGAAGATACCCTCATGTACAGAGAAGCAGGGTGTTACAAGACTTATTCATCTGATCTAACATCTGATCCAACATCTGATCCAGGGCAGAGCCCGTTTGGCACAGATTTATCTACTGGTTGTTTATAGAATAGTCAATGGCATTGCACCCACCAACTTTCAACACAGCATTTTCTCATGCTTGATGTAAACTCACAAACAGACTGCCTCAACAATTTGATACCAATCTCCAAATGTATAAATAGCAATGCATGAAGTAATTCGGGTGACTGTTTCTGCATAATTTTAAATGCTTTAAGATGAAAAAGGGCTGAGCAATAAAACAAATGCTATAGGGACAACATTGAAGAGGATGATGAGCTTTGTGGGTTTTAATCCAACTAAATAGATCTTAAGAACTGCAACACAGCAAAGATAAATGTGACATCAGCCAGTCAAACTGAAGTTTTTTGGCTTCACATCAGCGTACACACCTCTTTTTTACTGCAAAACATTGTTTGAGCATCTGTTTAAGAAAATGGATGTAAATGCGGATATTCTCAGGAAAAGTTAAGAGCACACATGAGGAAAAATGAAGCTGGGTTTAGGATAACAAGATTAGGACAACAAAGTCAGTGCCAATCAAGACAGGAAACCAAAGTTATCCTTTGCAGGGTTGGGGAAACTGGAGGAGATCCCAACTGACATTGGCCAAGCAGTGCTGTACACCCTGGAAAGGCTGCCAGTCAAGGGTTATCACAAAGAGACAAAGAGACATTTGCACATGGAACAAAGTTAGAGACAGCACGTAACCAACACTGCATGTCTTTGGACTTTGGGAGGAAGCTGGAGCACCCAGAGGAAACCCACACACCCAAGAAGACAACATCCAAACTCCACAGAATGCGGAACTGCAAACCACTACAACACAATACTACTGACCAATATGAAAAAAAAGATCATTTCCATATTAATAAATACATTGCCCACTAGTTTTATTTCATTTCCCAACTAGTGCAGAAACAATTATTAATTCATCAAACAACAAATTGTTTAATCATTTATTAAATTAATGTGTCAAATATTATAGGACTGCAGCTCATTAAATATGGGGATAGGCTGCTTTTCTCTATTTTTTGGCACTATATATTATGGATTTGATATGAATTTCCATAATCATTTAACTGGAAAAACTAAAAAAATCAAATGTTTATGCTACAGCTGTTTTGCCTCAAAAAAATGTTTTTTCTTTGTTTTCCTTTGTCAGACAAAATTGACACATGTGATGACACCTTGAGTTAGGGTTCCTTGGGCTTGAAAAAATGTTGAGCTTTTTTCCCAATGTTTCTGATGGCTTATTTTTGAGCAAAAGTATTACCAGGTAACATATGCAACCTGAAGCATAACTCCAAGCTCCACAGAAAAATGGGACTTTTTTTTAAAACTAACCAAGGGCATACAGTGTTAACAAAAATACATGACATTTTAAAGATAATTCTAACTCAATTTTAACAAGAGTTTTGTCTCCAAAGTTTTGAAATGTTAATGCCATTTTCTGACATCTGTTGCACTGGATGTTATGAAAAGAGCAAAGCTGAGTTTAGTGCAGTGATCTTAGTTCACACTACATTTCGCCATGTTTACTGAGGCAAGCCCATCAGTTCCTTGTGGGTTTGCCCAAGCGTGTCAAGGAAGGAAGTACAAAGTGCACTGTGTTGAGTTTGTAGTATTAGTAGTATTGTAGTATTAAAATGCTTTCATTAGTCCACTGTGAATGCCTTTAGCTGCTTTATCACTGAAAGGTGGACTTGTAGTCTGAGGACAGTGCTCTCAGGCACTCAGGACTATTGATATCGAATTTTTATTAAGATTTTCATTTTCACCTATGTGAATTTGCTATGTCTGGCAAGGAGGAGACCACACCTGGCATAATGCTCACAGCCAACTGACAGTGGCACTTGTCTAATACAGCTGACTGTTATTCCTCACTATAAAAGTCTGCCAAAACACACCTTATGTTTTGTAGGTTGATCCACTGGGAACCTGAAAGCTAACTGTTACTGACTGGCTAAAGAAAAAGCCAACTGAACCTTTTGAACATTTCTGAGTAATACCTAGTTCCAGCTTCACAAATATGACTACCGTCTAGTATTCTAAGTCTCCTATTGTGACAGATATATTTTCACAGTAATAAAAATAACAAATAATAGCAGTCTTAGCTGAAGGCTATAACTCATTATTTTTTGGTTAAAACAATGTGATAACTCAACAGTAACACTAACCACACTAAAAAATACATATAGTACTTCTCTCTGCCCCCCTTGGCATATTAGGATAATTGCTGTTTCAAGAGCTTTTACTTACATACTGTAAATTCTGGTAGGTCATTAAATATCATGACAAATGGTCAAAAGGTCAAGTTTTCTTGTCATTTTACGGCTGCAAGCTCTTGATTGCAAGAGAGAGCAGATTCTGCTCTGAGCTGCCTTTCCTGTTTCCTCCACTTCTGTCGTGTTTTGTGAGCATGCTCAGTGCCTGGGAATGATTATTTGGGGAGGGGGGGGGGTCTGTTTCCAAGGAGATGGGAATACAAGGCTTCACACTGCAGTGGCTGTGTTATGCAACGGGGCTGTTACTATGACGATGTTCAAGTGGTTGGGTTAAAGGAAGAAGGGGAAAAGCTCAATGCGCTCAAGGGCAATGCATTCCGAAAAAAGTGCATACATAAACATCCATGCACAAACTAGACAGACATCGGAGAGTCAAATGCTTTACAAAGGTTTCAAAGACAGAGCATCGGTTGATGCGTCAGGTTGCAGGGATGGGCTTCAAACAACACTCACAGGCTGGTGTGCAGTGAGGCATTTTATTGAATTAAGCACTGGTACTGTAGGATTAGAAGATTTTGTTTTATGCTATCAGCAGTGCATTTTACAGTGTTCCTTTGCATCTGAACTCACTACATTCACTCACATTTCATAACATTTAGCATTATCAGTTTCAATATATTATGAGTATGATGATGTACTAATGATAGTATAATACTCATAACTACTTTCTGAAATCTAGGGCAATTAAAAAGTGCAAATACAAAGTAAAATCATACAGACACACTACAAGTGGAGAAATACAACAGTTGTTAGACATCTTTTTGTATTTTATCAATTTATTTCATGCTTTCATTCGAGCCAAAACTATTAGTCAGTTAACAGAAAACTTATTGGCAGCAGTTCTAACCTTCAATTAATATTTCAGTCTCTTTTAAAGGTTCGAGTCCAAAGATTTGCACCTATTTTAAATTTTGTTGTAAACGTTAAGGCAATGTCTTCAGCGTTTTGACTGTTTGTTAGACAAAGTAAGGCAATTTAAAATTAAACTGCGGCCTCCGGAAAACTATGATAGGAACTTACACAATACATTTAATAAATCATATGCATTTATTCATTAAGGAACAATCAGAAGAATAAATGAGAGGTTAGCTGAAGACCTAATTTCTACTACAACATTTTTAACTTTGAAGTTACATTGGGTTCAGCAGCTTTCCTTCTTACATTTTCATTGTTACTTTGCATTTACATTTCTACCACTTTTTAAATCTAGCCTCTCTTGAAGGTATCCTGTGAACTGATTTTGTTAGTTAAAGTGCTTAGTCTATATGTGATTAGTGTGCTACAATTGTATTGTAATATTCATCCTTTGTTTCCTTTTCTGCGTTAGTTGAGTTGAATCTTTTTCTTAGAACTGACTTGTATCATCTGCTGACTGAAAAGTTTCAATACTAAAGCCTCAGGCTTATCTGACTATCGCCTACAAGAGTTCACACTATGCAGCCACTTAGCTGTGTGTAGGAAAAAAAAAAGCATGGGGGTCTGTCACCAGTAAAATCACAACTTAAGTACACCCACAAAGAGCGAACCAATTCTGCTTTGCTCATTTTTGGCCTCTTAAGAACTTGTTAATGGAAACTATTTGATTTGGCTACATCTGCTTCTGTACTTATCAAAATACACTCTTTCTCTGCATACAGACCACAATAAGCAGTTTTGGCAAGGCGATTGTGGAATGTTTTAACTGCTCGGTTATATGTCACTATTTAAAAGTATGTCAATTAGAGGAGGAGGAAAAATAGAAGGACTCTTGGATGCATCGTGATGCAGACATAAAAGATTTACTGATTTACTGAGTCAAAAGCTGATTTTCTAAGTGTTAATAATATAATGATGACAAAACAAAAAGGCTGAAATCAACAGAGCGCAGCACTAAGACAGTTTACAGCACGCACAAGTTATCTTGAAGCTCTCAACATTTTCATCTTAATAAAAAGGCAAAGGTTGCAAGCATGTTTTGACTCAATGTCTTAGTTATTACATTAGCCAAACAAACGTTCATACGAAGTTGTTAATTTTCTGTTTCATCATGCAGAGACAACACATTAATGGAGCTGAGCAGTGATCTGTAGTAACAAAAGAGACAAGCTTTCCAACACACTCTGCTGCATTAAACAACTTAAACCAACTCTGTGGTAAGAGAAATGACATGGTGCTTAGTCTGTTTCACCTCAAACACCCTGTGCCCACTCAGTGTCTTGTACAACAACGGCTTTCCCAAGAGCTTAGAGTGAGGCAGACAGTCTTCAAAGTCACCTATAGAGCTCAAACATTTTGGTGCTTTAAGATGAATCTATGGTCGTTTATATCATCACATTAGAGTGGTCTGAGTCAGAATCGGATCAAATCATGCACAGATTCCCACCCCTACAAGCATTTTTTTTCCAAAATGAAGTATAGGACAGAGCAACACCAATTATATCAATATAATTGGATGTTGCAGTAAAATAACTGTTTGTTTTCTTTTTTCTTTTTTTTGCCAGTGTTTGTATCTCTCCTCTCTCATCAGTGTTTTGTGTGCCAGTGGTACCATAACTTGGGTGCCAACGCTGATCAAGTAATGAATCTTGTATTGCTTGCACCTGCCACATGCACCTTGTTGTGCAGTGCTGAGTAATAACAGAAACAGTAGATGGCTGATTATTTGTGTGACTAAAAAGTGATTCAAGCCTTGCATAAACAAGATAAGTGTTAGTTTTATTTCCTAGACTGACAAAAACATTGATACTACACAAAAGAAAATTGAAAAAGCATGTACCTCCCGTATAATGCTGTTGGTCTTAAGTATTTAAAGACCTTCATGCATGACTCTGTACACCATCACTGTTTTCAGTCCATGTGTGAAAAGGACTCTGATTTGACAACAATGGTTCATTTTTTGGAGGTGGTTTGGATTTAAAAGATAGGATGAGCAGCAGAACCGGCACAGATGTGTATTTTGTTCAGCAGCAAAGGAGAAGCTGTAGCTATCATACTGTTACTGTTGTTCACAAAAGCTAAAGGATGTATTTTTAGAGACAGCATAAATTTAATTAAAAGGGCCTATTTATTTTCCATCATTTTCATTTAAATGTTGATATTTTGTGCATCTTCATATTTTTTAATCAGAAAATTAAATCCTGTCTTTACATTTTAATGTTCATAATCTGCTTTTGAAAAAGTGCTTGTGAAAGCTCACAGGTGGCTTTGACCTGCATTTAAAACATTTATCACACTTTATACTAAAATACGTCTTAATACTAAAACATTAATTACTAGAACATACTTATTAATACTTAGAAATACAAATTAGCACTACAAATTAGTACTGTGTTGGATAGGAAATTAGGTGTATTTTTCTGTATTCTGTAACACACATGCTCTGATAACCAGCACAACCATGTTGAGTAAAAAAAAAAAGCCCAAAATACTGAAGCTAAAACAAGCCTCTGATCATGTGCATAGTTTTCCTTTCTGAGAAAAACTGAAAGATGGAGAGCTAATGGAAGACACCTTTGCTTCCTTTACTGGGCCCAAGTTGACACATATCTTGCCTTGTATCTGTGTCTCATTCATCCAGGTCATGTTTATCTTGAAGAGTCAAAAAAAGGCAAGTCAACTGGACAGTGTTAGGTTTTTGGGAAGATGTTTCACTTTTCATCCAAGAAGCTTCTTCAGTTTCTTCAGAAAGACATATCTTGCCTTAAAAAGAAAAATGCAGCACTACAAAATTTCTGAAATACACATTTCTAGTATATGAAAACACTGCCATGCTTTGTTTCAGCACAATAAACTTAACAATGGAATAATGAGCAATTACCTACACATGTTTTGTAACAATGCAATATTCAATGCAGAACCACTAATCTTTAGAAGCAACATTGAGGAAACTTTGAGGAAAAAACTTTTCCCTCCTTGCACTATGCACACAGTTTCTGCTGACTGTGGTATGTAGTACTTTGTCAGAGGCCCTCAGCTTTACTTTAAGCTTAGACTGTCACTATATTTACTTTCTGCAGCAGATACATATTTTCCTGATTTTCTTGACAACATCAAAATTATTTCATTGTTGAGAAGTTCTTTGCTGTAACTGCACTTTTATGAGAGCATTTGTTCTTCATCAACATTATTTACAAATGAGTAGTTGTTGCATGTGTTGTTCAATTGTCAGTTAGACTGGAGCCGGAGCAATTTCACTATTATAATATCTTCAAATAGCTACAGGATTATACAATCTGCTTGACTGAATCACTGCATCACTGTACCCTCTGTAAGAGAAATCCACAACATTTTTTATGATGAGCTTTAATGGCCCTATTGTGAAATCTTAAGAGGTCCATCAGCTCCATCTGATCCATTGGTCAATGACAATTTACCGTTGCGTGAGCATTTAAGGTAAACACAGGTTTGTAGGTGGAGGCACATCAGGAATGAGAGCGGCGTAACCCATGTAACCCACACAGGGTAAAAACACTGTAAACACTGTACTGTCTATGTGAAGTAGAACAGCCCTCCTACAAAGAGCACTTAACTTTTTTTTTTATTTCTCTGCCTATAAGCACTCAGCCACTCCCATATATGACTGCTGTATAATCTCCAGCACTCAGGTGCTGACCAAACACATGGACCTTGGTATCTCTGTTTGAGCTTCTTATCAGCAAGGTCATGGTTTCAACCACTAGTCGACGCTCTGCATTCAGCCAGAGTCACTTGGCTGCGTTTAACATACATGAAAATTCTGCCAATAAAAATTAAGCCCCTCTTGTAACTCAAGATGGGGACGGCATATCAGCCAAAACGCAAACAAATTTCATTGTAAAAATAACAATTTGCATTCCTTCTTCATGAATAAGGATTTAAGCTGACTAATGCACGAACTTGGCTTCTTGATCGATGTCTTTTCCATTTTCAAATATTATGGCAAACTAAACTTTTTACTTTTTACTCTGCTGATTGAAGAAGAAAAGACATTTAAAGATGTCACATTTTGCTTAAGAAAAATTATCAAAGCATACTTAATATGAAAATCGGACCTAGAGAAAGAATCAAATGATTCTGACCACTTGTGCAGATTCTACTTAGCATGGCATCAACATCACTGTTATGTCTCACAGGTTACAACGTATTTTTATCGAGTACTGTGACTTTAGAAAAAGGGTTTGGCTCATTTCAATCCATCACTTTCTTACAAATAATTGAATGCAACGTGCAACAGCATTGTAGTGATAAAAATGCATGCGTCAGGCCCTGACAATGAACATCGATATCAGCCTCGATGCAACAAACAAGAGGATGTGTGTGAATGTTTTACTTGTTTGTTGAACCAGAAGTCATCATGCTCGTCTTGGCAGTAATCACCCAAATTACGCAAATTACATCTCTTTCTGAATTGCAGAACAGGATTTCAGAGTGTCAAGGCTCTTATTCTCTCCCTCCCTCTTCCATTGGCTGTGGAGTGGTGGTACTGATGTCAGAGGCAGAGGGGTTGCTATGGAGATGGGCGCCACAGTGGCATTTCAAGAGGACGGCTTATGGTAGAATGAAGCAGAGCATCAGCAGCAGCTGAAGAATGAGGCGGGTCAAGGAGTGGAGATCAAGATTAGATGGAGTCAGAGCCATCAAGCAAAGAACAGAATGACAAAAAAATTATTTGGGACTTTGGGGTTAATGATGAGTGCGTATTTGAATTTTTCGAACAGGCACTTTGTTATAAAAAGGTACACTGCATATCTTGACAACCTGTCACATCTTAAAAATATAAATTAAATCCAAAAAAATGTTCTGGTATGCTTTTTTCTAGACTCTATACGTGCTTACCCAAGTACACGTAAATTCATTACATATATGCTTTTTTACTTAGTAGTGCTGAAACACTGAGTCAATGATCCTTATTATCTTATATCTGAAACTCAATGTATGTGTTAAACTCGCAATGAGGTTCTATATTCTTGTTTTGTTTCATTGTTTCATCCCAAATTAAAAAAGACTATAAGTTCCCTGCAGATATGCTGAGATGGGATATCAGAATCTATTGATGAACCCAAAAAAAAGTTTTGATGTTAAAGCAATGATAAGCCATCTTACTGTTTTGTTCCTTTCAATTTGCAATGAACCTGGCCAAAAGGTGGAACCTGACCGACTGCTGCCAAACTCTTGATATAAAGGCCAATTTACACCAAAGATTCGTGACTGGACGACTTGCCACTCACAACTGCTTGAAATCTAGTGTGCAACATTCTAAAAACGTTTCAGTTTACACCGCTGTGACTGCATGAAACACTGTATTGTTTCCATAGCAGCAACTCCACTTTTGCAGCTTTTCTTGGGGGGGGGCTGTATGATAGATAACAGATAAGAAACTTTGCGGCATAACGCAAACTTCAACAGATACTGCAGGCACCAATTCATCCTTTCACAATTATGCTTAACAAAGCTATGGAGTCCAGCAAAAAGGTAAGTGATCATGTTATGGTGAGGTTCAGGAACAGCCTTTGCTTACCGTAAGCTAATGTTATATCTTCAGACGAAAGGTGAAGAAAAAACACACTTCCGGCACTACAAGCTGATTGGCTGTCGAAATAGGCGACATGCCTTATGTTCATAAACTGGCCTCTGGTGACTTGACAAGCTGAGTTGCATGAAACACCGTCAGCTAGCATAATCAGGCTGAGATGGACCAGTCTACACCTTTGCAACTTCACATGCAACTGTTTCTTTGCGTTGCGAGTCTTTTTACTAACTTTTTATAGTGAGCAACTTCGGCAGCTTTACATGAATTATCTGTTCATGAGGGCGAATTGAAAAGGCAAAATATGCTTCAGCGGTTTCTGAACATCACAGAGGGTGATACAGTATCTACCAATTGTGTAAGCACACAGTGGGCACCAACTAAGGCTTGTTTCAAAAGGCTCAGTGCACCATCAATTTGCACATGCCTCAGCCACTGAAAAGCCCTGAAATGCAACAGCCTTATCGTCAACAAGAGGCTATTGAAAACAAAAATAGGCCTCCTCTGAAAATGATAGACATGCTTCACAGAAGACCACCCTCTTAATATGCAGTCAAACAAGCAGATTTTGTAACACAACATATTCCGAAACTTTATAAAAGAATACTAAGACCCTTCTTTATACAAATAACTGAAAACTCTACCATCAAACACTTAATATCTCCAGTAGCTGCAACTAGCCTCAAGTTGCAAGAAGACAGGACTGTTTTAAATTCTCTGTCCCACCTTGTTCTATTAGGAGTTGCCAATTTGCACAGTCATCACTAAAAACTAACTACAACAAACTATAGCACAACTTGTTTGATTTTGAAAGGGTGCCTACAGTCAGAAGTGCTAAAAAAGTTGCCCGTTCTCAGCTGCCAGTTAACTTGTCAATACCATTTTTGCTTGAAATATGGATGTACACAACTTCCAACTTTTCAGAAGGCCATGTAAAAAGTAAGTATAAAAGTAAGAAAATAACATTTAATACACTATAGAATAATCAGCCTGTGATGAACTCAAAAGCATTGTAGTGAAACTGTGGTACCGTTCTGTGCTTAAAGTAGAGGGGAAAAAAGCACCACTGCAGCCTTCATTGACACGTTGCCATTTTTATCGGCATCAGGAAATCATTTAGCGTTGCATTTTGAATTTCTACAGTGACAAAGAATATTGGCAGATATTGCTGATATTTAGAACAAATTTATTTAACCAAGGTGACAACCATTTCAACAATTAGATTAAAAAATAATTGACTATGTACACTAGGTTCAGTTTGCAATGTGTCAAGTCATCAAGATTAGATGCCCTTTGTCTCCTGTATTCCCTGTGAATAATCCCAGGATACTTTCTTTTCTCTCTTCTTTTTCTATGTCACACAAACAAAGCACCTCTGCATCACCATGCTCTTTGTCTAGCTGCCCCTAAGGCTATCTGCACTAGCTTAAGTGACCCTCTTTTGACTAGCTGCAGCCAGAGAAAAGCAGGCAGGCGAGAACAGAAACAGGTAGGCATCATGTAGTGCCCACTGGGTTTGGTAGTTTATTTAGGGCCATTATGAATCACACAGAGAACCTGATATAGATAGGGGAAAAAGAGCTCTAGTAGCTTTACAGAAGTGCCAATGTGCAAGAGAAAGTCAAAGTGAAGCAAAAGTGCAAGTACTATGTTTTGATGAGTACCAACCCAATTCCAGCACTGGTCTCGACAGTAAAGCCCTTTAGGCAAAATGGTGAAGAGGGATGCAAAGAGAAGCTTTGCTAGGATTTACAAGATAACAAATCCTAAATGCAGCTATATAATATCAATCAATGCTGATCATGTAGTGTTAATGACGTGAAACACTGTTGCAGGTCTTCCGTTGCAGAATTTAACATGGCATGCATTTCCATATCAGCCAATCTTTCCTTCTCTGCCACCAAGTCTACATTTTTGCTACAACATTATTCTCGCAGTCCCTAGGTGATCCTTTGTATGAGCATGTAGGATAAAATGCTTTCAAACTGCACATAGAAAACAAAAAAGCAGCAGAAAGCAGGACACACAGACGCCAGCGAAAAATGTTGTCTTAGCAACTGTAAACAGCATCTCAGTGTAGGGCTCCAATGTGAACCCCAGCTTTAGGAAGTTGCTCAAGATTAATTTTGCAAAACTACTTTCAAGGCATTTAGGTGTGAACTGTTAATAGTTAACAATAATAAAGTGACTTTAGTAACATATTTTTAAGGAATGTGAACAAAGAAGAATGAAACACACTGTATATATTGCATGATGCTTAAACATGTTTTTTTTTTGCGTGAGTTTTGTACAAGTGAATGCAAATGAGTCATTTAAATGATTTTGAAGTTGTGCTTTTTGTTTCAAAGCAGTCTTCCAAAAGGAAGATAGATCAACCAATCAGTGTGGTGAATGTACAAGGTTGCATTATGTCTGCTGATATTCAGGAGGGGTCATGTCTGCTCCTTGGCAAAGCACTTGTGACCTACAGTAACAAAAAAGCATCAAACTATACCGTAACCTCTCTGGGAATCTGTAGAGATGCTTTAGTGCATCTCAGCAAAAAAAAATATAATTCTAGTCTTAGGACTAACATTTTGCCAAGCTACCAACTTGCAATTGGGTCAAAATCAATATGACTTTCCAAAACTATTGTAAACTTTACATTAACTTCAAAACCTATGCATGTAAAATATGTGTTTATGCATAAAATATGCGTAATTAAACAAGCATAATCAAATCAAAATGTTAAGACAGCAAGCTGTTTATGAGACGGTGACATCAGCGTATAGTGGTGAACTGCCACCACAAAGCCTGATAAAGATGAACTTCCTGATGCGATTTAAAAATACTTCACATGCAAACTAAAGGATGTTGATGAAGCACAAGTTGCACCATTTTCTCTGACAGTTGCATATCAAAGCTACATGACCAAGTGACTCAAAGAAGCCTCAAGAACAATCAAACAAGACAGTTGCAAGGAGGCTGAGGCTGACACATCGCCCACTAGAATTGTCTTTGACCAAAACACAGAAACAAGACCAAAGTCAATGGTAAAAAGCACTTAAAACAATAAAATTCTCCTTGAGAACCCAGAAAACACACAATACTTTTTCACATTATATGGTCACAACAGTCTCAGCTGTTGCATATTTAGTCTCACAAGACTACACTTTTAATGGACACAATTTTTCTAACTTGTCATTTTGCTCAGAGATTTTGGCATCACTGGGAGTTGCTGTAAATACAGTTCCACTACCTTCTCAAGTATGATTGTCTGGATTGGCTTGTCTGTGCCTGTTGCTTTAATTTATACTCGCTGATGTCAGGCCATAAGAGATATCTAAAAATGAATGTCTCTTTATACCTCTTTGGATTGCTTCCTGCAGTTGGTTAAGATTCTTAATAACTGACTGTCACCAAATTATTGATGCAATAAATTGGTGACAATCAAGACTTTAAAATTAGATATCAAGGCATATACATTCAAGTTTTTTGGTGCGACCTGAAAAGCACAGTTCTCACATGCCAAAATGAGTCAGAGAAAATGAAGGCCTAGCAAAGGTGGAAAAAACTGTCTACGACATGCTTTAACATCCAGAAGATCTTGAAACAAACAGTCAAAAGAAAACGACAACATTAACTTTATCTGAGGGCAAAAGTCTTCCATTTATACATTTTACATTATTAAGAGCAGCCAGAAGAAGAAAACACTGGGTTGCTTACAGAAATACAGGCAGCCAGCATTGGTGAGCAGATAACAAAGAGAACTGGGACCCAGTTTGAGTTTTCAGAAATTGAAAAGTCATTAGAAGAAAGTTCAAGGGGATGAAAATGTCACAATGCTGCCTGCATAGGATGACTGTCAGGTAATCTCTGAGAAGTGAGGTGTAAAAAAGCCACTAAGAGAAAGTAAACTGAGTGAAAAAAGGTTTTTTATGTTTAGCTACTATTTGTTGCCATGAATTTATCTAATTACACATAATTGATTCAGCACTCAAAAAGACAATCAGTTGTCACTATCGATTAATCCACTACAGTTGGCTTATAATAATATTAAGCAGAAACACAACAGCAAATTCTCAAACACCAACATACAGTCATATTAGGAATCCTTATTCTTTAGATCATTTAAATCAATAATCAGTACACTAAATGGTGTCCAAATAATTGTTTCTGTGTTCATGTAATCAGAGGTTGATTTACAAGGTTTAATTAGAATTAGTTATTTTTCACTTTACTGATCCTTTGAAAAACTATGTTTTTTATAATGCCAGAACTACCTTACAGGCAACGCATTACAACCAAAAATCCTTCCAACACCAGGGCTTTAATGATGAATTGTATGTTACAGGATATGGGATTGTACAACATCTGCAGATACATTCTGTGTGTTTTTGGTGGGTTTTCCATTTTGAAAACAGAAAGATGCTCAACAACTTGCTGTGCCTCTACTGTATAAAAAAAATCTGTGTCCTTAGAAATCCAAGCTTTCTAAAAAAAAAAAAAGCTACACTTACATAATACAGCACAGTGTGCACATTTTAAGTCAACTACATTACCACCGCTAAAGTAACAACATCATTTTAGTGCTCTTGAAGTGCAGAGTGAGATGTGACTTGATAAAACTTAGGATTTGGTTAAATTAAATTAAATTAAACTTGTCGTCTTCTTTTTTTTTAAATCAATACCACAAATATACAACTGAGATAGCTGACGTGGATAAAATCCACGCATCACAAATAAAATTTTGCATTTATCGAGCCCTAATAACCTTATCCTCTCCTTCATCACAGGAAGCAAATCCGTGTGGATCTTGCAGGCCGCCTACAAATTCCTTCATAGTGTGCAAGCAGACATTAGTATCAGTTTCTGAAACAAGGGTTCAAGGAAAACCCCTTGGGGTACTCCTGCAATACATTCTCAGGCATATTATGTAAATATCGCCTACATAACCTAAACATAGTTTACAGCCACCATGGTTTAGAGTCTATGGAAATGTAATGGCAGTGATACAGTTAATAATAAAGCAAACGTGGTTATATCAAAGCATAATGTATCTGAACTGACTAAGACTAAAAACCTACCGACGTATTTTCACTAGGAAAGTACTAAAATGTTTTTTTTCCGGTTTGGTGGACAAAATACGCCACAAAGTCGATTAAAAGGACGGTTGGGTTTCTGTTCTTGAAATAGTGTTGACAAAATACCAAAATGTATTCATCTTCAAAGCTGGATGTATATTTAAACGTAGAAGATGCAGTCCACCGCAAGTCAAAATCGATGCAAACTGCGTTTTACCTGCTCACTGTTAGAGAAAGTGATACTTAGCTAGCTTTGTGAAACTGA
The DNA here is from genome assembly GCA_029783725.1 of Acanthurus tractus. Taxonomy (NCBI): domain Eukaryota; kingdom Metazoa; phylum Chordata; class Actinopteri; order Acanthuriformes; family Acanthuridae; genus Acanthurus; species Acanthurus tractus. Next base: position 5,272,119 of record JAQNCA010000027.1, read on the forward strand.
CTTTCAGGTTAAGTTCACAAACTCGCCGATCATTTCATCGCACAATCGTACCAAATGTTTACTTAAAATTCCGGAGAGTTCAGCTGCGATTCAGTCTCCCTTGATCGCAAACAGACGGAGTCTTCCTAAACGCTGACTACAGTCGGTTTGAAACTGTTGCTTGCGAGCTAAAAACGTGACATTTTGTAGTTTTTAACCTAAAGGATGTCGGTTAGCTACAGTTTATGTATGGCCAAAAAAATCAAAAGCGGTAACTATACACATTGTGTAAAAAGCTAGGTGGTTATCATACCCTACGGGTACACTTACCACACCATCCCGTAGGCTCCTTCCCCGATGTAGGAGAGGTTGCTGTACCGAGGCCCGACGTCGAAGGCCTGCCCACGGACCAGCTCCGTTCCCGACCCGGGGCTGGGGCCGCAGCCAGCAGGGGCAGACACCGCAGCTGTCGCCATTACGAGGACTGGGCTTTTCACAACGTTGTCAAATAAAAAGAAAAAAAAAACAACTCAGATTAAAAATAATATATATGTATGTGTATGTTTATATCCGTCGTCGCAGTGTCGGTTACGGGGCTTTCAGATGCAGAGGCCTTCACTACGTGTGGAGTGTTTTTTTTCTTCCTTTCCGTTAACGTGCGTTCAGAGTGACCACACCACTGCTGTGCTGTGCTGTCTCAGGCAGGCAGGGGCGAGGAACGGAGCTTGCTGCTGCAGGGAAAAAAAAAAAAACGGAGGCGGTCACATGATCCGGTGTCGTCGTGGGGGGGGGGGGGGGGGGGGGGGG
>JAQNCA010000027.1:5285783-5298344 GCA_029783725.1 Acanthurus tractus
TCCTCATGGTTTTACAAACACCTTAAAAAAACATATAAATAAATCAAAAAAAAACAAAAAAACACCCTAGATCTTCAGTATAATTTTTTTTTTTTTTTTTTTTTTTAAACAGTAGCTTTGAAAAACAACTCACAAGCTGGAGCTCAGGCTTGTTTTGTCCTCTGCTCCTGTGTTAAACTGCTCATTCTCCCTTTTGCCTGATGGGGAGTCTGGGGGACACTGCTATTAAAATACACACATGTTGTGTTAGGACAAAGCCAACAGCTGCAGTAAAATTGAAATTTAATTAATTTGACTCAGTTATGATCTCAGGCTCACTTTAGTGATTTTCTCTGGGTGTCTCCTCTCCCTCTGAGGAGTGCTGGCCTGTCTGGATGTCGCATCCAAATGTTGCTCACTCCTTCGCTCTCGTTCTTTTCTTAGCTGCAGCTCCTGATAAGAACTGAATCAAGACGAGACGCAAAGTAGAGAACAGTTTTTACAACAAAAAATTCATCAGAGAAAAAAAAACAGGAAAATGTGCAGAATTTAATTGATCTGATCCCTTCACCGGATTAATAACCCAAAAAACAAAAAAATAAATTCAATACAATTTTAATCATGCTGCAGAGAGCTTTTAAAAATTAAAGGGTTTTTGATTTCAATTTACAAACTATACAAAACAACATTATATTTGATTATTTATCTGCACTACATATGTATATCTATGTGTACAATATTTACCTTTCATGCAGGATGTGATATGTTTGTTTTGTTGATGTTTTTATTTTGTTTTTAACACTGTTTTGCTATTACTGAAGTCTTTTTCAACATTACATCATGTCATGTCAGAGTCTGTTCTGCTTTGAACAGTGTTTCACGTACAGCTGCCCTTTGTGGCTGATGGTAAGATTTCGGCAACGATGAACATTAAAGATGCTTAGTTTTGATCCCAGTTTGTGTGCCAGACTTTACCTGTGCTTTCTCAGTAGCTCCACCTCTATCTGTAGACTGTTTATTTTGTCTCCGAAGTCCTGTTTGAAGAGCCGGGTGGCCTCTACAGCCAAATCCCTCTCTCTCTCTGCCTGTTTGCATCTGGTTTGGGAAGTGGGATGTAACATAAACTTATGATAAAAATGAAAAAATGATGAAAAAGAAACATGGTTGGAAAGAAATGTGATCTTTAACATAAAAAAAACACAAAACAAAACACAAAAATGACAAAAGATCAAGTGTCTGGACACTGAAACCTGACGAGGACAACAGGGAAACCTTGGCCAAAGAAGATGAAGCAGGCTGTGTTTGTTTATTGTTTTATTAGCCTAATGATTACTACAGTTTACACCAATGTTATGTTCACATAGAATTCAAAATTAATAAATTAATTTTGCCCTTCTTCTTCTTGCTTTATGTTGCTCCTTTCCTGACTTTCTACACACTGGATCACCAGATGACAACACAGGAAATCAGTCCTTAAACACCAGTTCACAGTCTCTATTTTTGAATCTGTTCGTCTCTGTTGGTCGAAAATATTCAAGCAACGTCTCTTGTAGTGGTCGAATTCTTTGGAATAACTTTACAGCAAGTCCATGACTTCCAAAATACACAGGACTTTTACTTGAGCACATTTATCATCACTGTATCAAATCTTTCAAACTATCCACAGTGGATCTCCAGACCGCCTGCCATCTACTCATCCTGGTCAGAAAGCATTAAATGGGGTGTTTGTAAGAAATGCCTATCAAAACAAAAGTACAAATCTGATGTGGCAAACACATCTGTCAGAGAACACAAGGAATAAGGGCTGCTAAAAGGGTCATTCAGTCCACACTACTCAAAGCTAATGCTGAAGAGCTGCTGCAGGAGGTTGTGGGAAAATGATTTTATTAATTTATTTTTTATTTTAACAACAAAGGAGCATCGTACAGAAAAGATAACATCCTAGTTTGGTTATTCCTATATTAGGCAGGGTTGTATGTTTGTATTCAGGTTCATGAAAGCCGGGAACTACTGCTGCAGCTGCAGCAGCTTCCCTGCTGCTGAGTTCAGGTTTCTGGCCTGCTTCACCAAATGTTTCTCACTGATTAAATGATTTTAAAAAAAAAAACATAATAATTAAAAGTAATGAAAATGAGAGTGGAGAGAGAAAAACAGGACAGGTTTTCGTAGGTATGTGACACCACGAAGAAAACTATCAAGGTAATAATTATTCATAAAATAATGGCTGTGGAAAGCTGTCCTCACCTGGTCTCCATCTGTTTTACAATCCCCGTCATCTGGTTTATCTTCTCCTCCAGACGAGCGATGGCTTCACTCTTCTGTTTGGAGCTGGCGTCTGCGCTCTGAGGGGGATGAGCCATGTATGAGTTCAGTTTATTTTTCCCCATAGATTATATTACTGACAGCTGTAGTATTTGAATCATCAGGTTAACCAGTTCAAACCCATCTGATCACCGAGTCAAGCAAATGACAAAAGAAGTGAAAAATAATTTTCTATTTATTATTGTGACTGCATTCATTTTTTTCCTCTCATTTGGCCATCGGTTTTAATTTCTCTGTACAAAGTGACCTTTACTGCAGCAGTTTCAAGTCATCATAAAATGCTAGCTTTTCAGAGTGTGCCTGGGATATTTAAACTCATATCTGACTCAGCTTAGATCTACTGTAAATAACTAGAGTGTGCCAGGAACACTCAGTAAAAGAAAATCTAGATTTTAAGGATGCAATGAAGATAATGTGATGCCATTTCAAGAAATGTATAACTTTAAGTAGTAAACCCTTTATAAAGCAGGGATGCACCTCACCTGTGACTTGTGGCTGAGCTGTTGGTTGATGGCACGCATGTCCTCCAGCTGCTGTCTGAGCTCCACCAGAGCGTCCTGCTTCTCGCAGATATCTTTCTCCAGCATCTTCATGGACAGCTCCATCTCCTGCTTCATCCCGATCTGCACCTCCAGCTCCTTCTCCACATCCTGCGCAAACACAGCTTAAAGTTCAGATACACACTTCTCAAGCAGAAGGCCGCACAAACAATTCAGCACCATTACACGTCCCCATATTTGAAACGCACCAGCCGAAGCAAAGTTTCCTCTTTGAGCTGCTTGCGTGTTTCACCCAGCGCCTGTCCGTCTGGTGCTGAGTCGCTTCTTAATGCCTAGAAAACAAGATCAAATTTAAAGATGATTTTGGAATTGAAAAATCCTTCTACAATCATATGAAACATATTATGTAGGAAATTATGTAGGAAATTTAGGCAACACTTTGTATAACTGTTGTCATTAAACTCCATTAATTTACAAATGACTTCGTGATTGATATGATATGTTCACCTTCCTGGACTCCAGCTGAAATGAGCTCTCCTCCTTTACTCTCTCTACGTCTTCTTGTAAAGTGATGATCCTGTTATTTGCCACTGCGAGCTGTGGAGACAAGGATCAGCGGAAAGTAAACAATGAATAGCAGCAGCTAAACACAGGAGCAGAAAGAAAGAACAGGTATTTGCGTGGAGTGAAATGCTTTTTTGAAGTTCAGCTCTGAAAGACTCTCACCTCTTCTGTTAGCTTTGTGTTGGACTTTTCGAGAGCATCCACCTTTGCCTGCAGGTTGTTGACTGATGCACTATAGACAGACAGAAATATCACATCAGTCACCAAGGTTACGCAGGGCGAAGAAAGTGAAAGGGGAGACGTTCACCCTGACAAACCTTAAATGTCTGTTCAGCTCCTCCACATAATTCTTCTGATCGAGAATCGCTGTGATCTGACCATCACTGAAGGAGCAGAGAGACAGATGAGACTACTCACAGAATTAAGAACAGTCAAAGCATAAAGTGTTGCGAAATGTTTGCACATTGGTCAGTTGTATATCACTAACTGCTGGCCCTGTGAAAAATGTCCAATGACTTCTGTCATTTTAACGCTGAGGGAAATGTTTAGGTGTAAAACATCAAAATACAAAAAATACCACAATTATTTTAGTTTTTTTATTTTTGAGCATCTAACTGACACAGGTTGTATCAGCCAAAGTTAGAGACAAAACCAGCTTGTTTTCTACAAGAGCCGCAACGATTATGTTGGTCCTGCACTAGAGGATATCTGGGCCTGATTTGGCCCACAATAAGCCCTGTGTTTGCGATTTTCGCAGTTCAGGGCCGGACTAAAATGTGCTTGCTCAAATTGTCGCATAGTGTTACTGATGTTATCTTAATGTTGCTGACTGAACTAGAGTCTGCGCAATTTCAAATCTTAAATACAAAAGATATTTGATATTATCTCAAAATCCTGTCGGGTGAAAGAAACAGTGATTAGATATTAAGCAAAAACCCGCAATAACCAATTAAGGCAAGGTGATTTGAAGTCGTCACCAACCAGCACACTAAATATAACCTCACACAAATATGCACCTTACACCAAAAAATATAAAAACCATGCTGATTCTCTCTTCTAAGTCATGACCTCATTCACATTGTTTTTGTTTTTTGGTGCAAAACAGCACACACAAGTGCAACCAGCTGACCATAACAAACTGCCTACATGTTTGTCTTTCCTGACATCATGTTGGATTCATTGAGCTCTCACAGTCCTGCAAACACCACTCTGAAATCTATAAATGTCAAGTGTGTGTTCCTGTGTGTGTCCGTAAGATTAAAAATTTACAAATCAGTTGAACTTGTCATTATGTCTTGTGGTTGTTCAAATTCAGTTGAGACTTAAGAAATTTAGTATGCTGATAAAAAAAAAAAAAAAGAAAACAAAACAAAAAATGAAGCAAGCAAAGAAAAAAGCCTCCAGGCTCTTGACCTGACGGCTTTCGTTAAGTACTTTCAGTTGACTGAGAGAAGAATTGCTGTGGTTAAAGGTTAGAGAGCAGCACTCACCCCTCTGCACTCTTGCTACTGTGTCCACCATCTTTGAGGTACATTGAAAAATCAATCACTCCGACCTGCAGAAGTAATTTAACGAGAGAAAGAAAATCAGTGACAACTGAAACTACCCTGCAGCACTTGTGTCAAAAAACAAAGAATAAATGGATGCAAAAATAACAAAATGACACTCGACTTCAGGAAGGTCTTCCCTAATATGAACACTTAATCTGAACACCCAGAACTTCTGTGTTGCCTTAGATGCATTTAGATTATCAATTAGTGCAACCCCCACTTCACCAGAGGAGGTTTGATGTGATTGTGCTTAGAATCGTATTTATTTAATATACTAAAAGATTCCTGAGTGCTTTGAAAAAGGCTACAGGCGGTGTGGAAATACTACAAAAACAATGCTGAGGGTAAAAACAGCCTCTATTTCTTGTTGAGCTAGAATATTTTTGTGTGTATGACGACAGATGAACGGTACACAGATCCAATGATTCTTACACTTGACACTGAGATTTAAAGCATTTAACTGAATTTACTCCATACTGTGAAAAAAGATATAATTGCCAATGAATTCAACTGCACTGTTCAAGAAGTGTAATGTTTTCTCCCTTCCTTATTGAAACTACTGGTATAAAATCAGTTACATTGGTTTTGGTTGTTCTTGTGTCACCACAGTTGTGAGTGGTGGCAGAAGTGAAAATGAAAGCAGAATCACCTGAGAGTCCAGGTCCTCTCCCTTCATACACAGATTTGCATCAATGACATTTAGTCCAACAAGCAGCCCAGCGATGACTGCTCCCTCCTCCTCCATCATCAACGCGTTGGGCTCATAGAATTCACTGTGGAAAAGAGACAAGAGGTTAACATACTCTGCAGACTGGAGAATGGCTTTTGTTTAAGAAGTCCCACATGTGCATCATATGCAAAAAATCTTCTCAAGGTAAGGAAATACATTTCATCCAGACTTAGTGGTAATTAACGTTTTTTCTTTTTTGTCTTTTTGACACAAACCCACCTGAGCAGGTCCTTTCTGTTGATTATGGTCTTCATGTAGTCAGACAGTTTCTTCTGCATCAAAGCCAGTCGTAACCAGGCACGTCCTCTTCCCAGGGGAGTTCTATAGTCACATACAGGAGAGTGTCAAATAAACACACTTGAAAATTAAAGCAAAGACATTTAGAAAAGAACAGTTCCTTCAATCTTTGACGAACAATAACTTGCAAAAGTTAGGAGGTTCACTTTAGCCGAAAACGAATAACTTCCAAGTTATTAAATCTTTTAAAGATACTGTTTAATTGTTTTCACATTTTTTATCATAATATAAAGTTGTGGTGGGGTAAAATCTGCTAGCCTTCTTTCGGAAACAGTTCTAACAGACTCACTTGAGGCCGGGCAGGTCTTTCACACTGGCAGTGATTTCTCCTGCCTCAGGCGTCAGCTTCTCCACAAGCTCCAACGCCCCCCAGAATGACTTGTTCTGCCCCAGGAAGGTCTTCTTGGCTGGTGATTGAGAGACAGTGCATGTTGAGCTTTTCCATGTTGAGGTATTTGGCTCATTGAGTCATAATAAAACAAGGAACTACTTATGAATATCTATCGATTTAAATTTGAAAAGAAGTTTGAACAAAACCACTAAAAATAAGAACACTTAACTAATTTAAGGAAAATTTAAACAGCAAATTTTCTTCTTTTTATCCCTTTTCAATGGGTATCGAGATTCGAAGTATTTCTCACAGCTACACAAATGGTGGATTTAGCATAAATTCTCGAGCTGAACTGTTCAAAAACGTTCATATGGGATATTTTTATACAGGCACGGAAGAAGTCACATATTTCACTATTAAATATTACAGGCTTATAAGAAGTATCAATTTGTGTGAAGTTTGCCATACATACTTTTCAAGCCATGTTTCAGACAGTGCTCCATCACCACAAAGAACTGCTGTAGAGGTGCATAGTCAGAGTCAAGTGTGCGTCCAAGGTTGAGAGCAGACTCTATTAGGCCCTTGATGCTCAGTTTGGCCATGTTCATCAAGTTAAGCCTTTCAATCGCGATGGGATCCTTGGGATCTAAAAAAGAAAATTAAAAAAAAAAGCCTTAGAGTTGTTGCACCAATGACACAGAATGTGGACTATGATTAGAAAGAACTTAGGCCAAATTTATCAAGTCAGGAGAAATAAACGTTTTAGTTGGTTCTGGATTTCCTTAAATACTACACAATCAACTTTTTCCAGCAGGTAAAATTAACTGATTTATGTGGAAACATCAGAAAACATGGCAAAACCAACAGGCAGTAAGAAAGGAAGAAAGGAAAATTATGTTTAATTGTAAAAAAAAAAATTTCTCTGCATGTATGAAACCCTACACAAAACACTTTTATATTAACCTGTGAGAAAAAAATTCTACTGGGAACATTTACATAACATAATAAAGATCTTAATTCTTGGTATGATCCATGAACACTGTACATGTCTGTGCCTAATCCATTATTTATGGAGCAGATAACCATCTTTGAGAGGCTTCTGGCAGAGGATACTGGGCTATGCTATTTCTACATTTAGTTTGTTTACAACCCAAAGGTAACCAACACACTGGTGTGTTATTGTTTTTTCTAAAATGGTGTAAATCTAAATCAGGATTATCATTTGGAAAGCTCTGATTTGAATGGAGAGGCTGCGCTCATGGCAGGTAATTATGACATGCAATTACATACCAAACAATTCAGTATTGGGATAGAAAAGTGGGCAGCCTGTTTCACATGACAACATGACAGCTTCGAACCTTATTTAGACCTAATCAAATGAGTTTGAAGGCATCAGTAAAAAATATGTGCAGCAATGGCAATGCTTTTAACTCACAATATTAAATATCTGCTGCTAGAGGTCTATCAATCGAAACAGGGAAACAAAACAAAAGAAAAACACATTACAGATTTGTTTGAGTTTAAACATTGTTGGGAACCTTTGCAATCATGTAAGAAACAGCTCAATGAAATATATGACAAAGATGCAGAAATGTTTGTGAGTTTAACTGACTCAGGTATTAAAATGGTTTTCAAATTAATTATTAAAATTAGTTTCACTGTACTTACTGTAATATTAAAAACAAGACCGCCTGACACCTGTCCACATTTCCTCAAAACTCTGAGGAATACGGGTAATGCTTTTTCCCTTTCAGAGAGGAAAATGACTTCAAACTATCAGCTTCTAACAAGGAGGCATTCAAGAACTCCTCCACAACACAATAACTATGTAAAAGAACCAACATGTGCAAAGGGAGGGAAATTTACGTTTCATTTTACAAAGATAAACTACAGGGTTGGTGGTGAGACATCTGATTTACAGCTGCACAACAGCAAAAAGTTCCTGTCACTGTCCATTAATGATCCTCTGTAATATTATAACAGCAGACAGTTTTCCTCATTAGCCGAAGGATGCAGTGCTGCAGTGTTCAGCTTGCCAGCCGGCAGGAAAAAAAAGTCAGAGATGCTTTTCACAGGAAAACTCTGGATCTGCCAATCTGACTGCTCTATACTGAGAGAAGGCGTGGCATTGAGATAAGAGAGAAAAGTCTTGCTGAACAGAAGATATTCTGTTTTCTTTATAATCTAAACCATAAAGCGACAGTACAGACTGCAGCACCAATGACTCCAAAACAAGCCCCAGACTCTGATAAAAAAAAAAAAAACGTATTTAGACTCTAGTTGCATCCTATGAGTATAAAATGTGTAAATCAACAAAGTCCGAACACATTTCTGCCATGTGACAGTTATATTTCTTTCAATAAAAAGAAACACATACCAATATAACATACCAAACACTTGCTATCTGTCTGATATGCTGCAAGCTAATAAATTCTCATGACAAAACAACAGGCACTTCCTGTTTTTCCTTGCCCAGCTTATTTACAAGCAGTGTCATCCTGCTGTGTAATGCTCTGACATCAAACCGTCTCCCTTGAAATCGATCATGACATAGCTCAACAGGACACATAACCACAGTTCAACAGTTGAAATGCGTAGCGTCTGAGGAGCTTGTGTCTCACCACGCCCTAATAGAGATCACACTGTGGACAGTGAGCTAATCTGTCACATTACCTTCATGGGCCGGCTCTGGGTCCGGGGTGAGGGAGATGTCGTTGAGCTCACGGAGGCAAAGCCACTCGCCATCGACAGACACGCGAAAGTTGCAGAGATAAATGGTCTCGCGGGCAGCCTGGGTGATCTTGTCAGTGGTGGGAGTCGGGGTTTCGCTCTGAGGCGTCAGATCAGACATGATGACTCAGCTGATGCAAGGCAAAACTAACACCACAGAGGAAAAAAGGTGCCGTAGCTTTTGTTCCAGGAACCCGATAAAGGCCCCAAAAATAACAGAGAGTCAAAGAGAGGAGGAAATCCAAGCAGATGAAAAGAGCATTGAATCGAAGAGGATAAAAGGCCAAGACAGGGGAGGCCTACAGCAGCTTCCAGCAGGTGTTCCAAAGGGTGCTGTTTTTCCTCCTCCTTAAGCCTGCATCCTCGTCTCCCTCTTGCTACAACTGAGTGAATTACCCTACCGTCTTGAGAAAGGCTGCCCTGCCCTCTCCTCCTCCACCTCCTCCTCCTCCTCTTCAACCTCTTGTTATCCCTTTTGTGCAGACTGGGGATTTAAAATTCAGGAGAGCACCGTGCTGAAAATCACAGCCCTCCTCCACTCAGCTTAGCACCAGTTCACTCTGATTGGGCTGCCTTTGCACCGCAGTGAATGCACTGGGTGGGTGTTGACCAAGATGGCTGACCGTAGTGCTGGATACAGCAACACACTGTCACGTGAGCAGATGGTGCATGCGTAAAAAAAAAAAAAAAAAGGAGGGGGGGGATCCCCTGAGTACTCAGATAATGCTAATGATGCAGCAGAGAACTCATCTGGGTCTCAACAGCATCCCCTGACCTGAAACAGAAGCCTGTTATTTGACCATGCATTTAATGAGTTGGCTGCAGCTGGACAGTAAAAAACCCAACAGCAGAGAGCAATGAGGTTAATAAAGCTTAAGATCATGTTATCATGTTATATTAATTCCCCTACTTTAGAAAAATCAAATGATGCATCTCTTACACAATCAGAGGAGGAACAGAAACACACATATGGTGGCACTGTTTCTACAAATCATGTGCACGTCGACAGAATTAAAAGCTATTCTTTATTCTGATGAGGAGAAAGAATTATGGGAAAACCATCTGGTGCTGTCAGATGAGAAAATGCACACAAAAACAAGTGGAGGACAACAAAACTAGATGCCCTATAATAAATCATCTGTGGCTGACATGACAGAGCCAACAGGGCATTCACTGCTCACCTCACTCAGCTCAAATTCTTGAGAAAGTGAAAAAGCTGACAGCTGTGCAACCTTCAAAATAAGAAAAAGTCCATATTTAGGCTTAGTTAGGTTTTAAGTGTCCAGTTACTTGCAAATGGCTTATTATGTATATTTTGAAAATATTTTATTGTGAATATTGTAAGCCTTAGTTGAGCTAACCAAACCTGAAGACACAACAATGTCATTGCAGCAGCCCTGTTTCAAGCACACAGAATATCACCAAAGATGTTTTTTTAATTAACTGGGCTCTGATTCACTAGTTCCTGATTTGACTGTTTTCATTTTGATTCGGTTTCAGTATTGTAGCCACAATGCCATTTTTTTCTTGGCTTTGAGATTCAAAGCGAACTAATGCTGTCAATTGTACAAGAAACCATGTAACCTGGTAAATGGTTAAATATACTAATGCTGGCATTAAGAAAATTAAATAATTGTTTTGAATGTGTTGTTGATATCTTATGTATGAATGGATATGATTTTTTTACAATATGAACATCTCATTATTACAAATGCTGCTGTGAAATGACAAGATGATATTATAGGTGTATGCCTACATATTTCAACAAAGGAAAAAAATAGATAGAAAATAGATTAATCCAGCCCTTCTGGATGTTGCCCTATTACTCTCTCCCAATTTCTTCCCTTTTTCTTTTTAGCAATCAAATTGTTTTATCTATTGTCAGAAGAGAGAGCAAACAGTTGGGCAATAAAGCCGACTGGCTGCATATTTGGTCCACCTGGTGGCACTGATAAGTTCATTTTACAACCGTACGGCTAGGAAAAATGACTCTAGGAAAAAAAGAGCGGGTAGGGGGGAGGGGGATTAGATGATCATCTCTCTACAAGAAGATGGAGCACTAGTTTTGCCCAACTTCCATCAACATTTGGGCCCTATCTGCAAATTACACAGCAGATGGCAAATACACGAACAATATTATTACAATAATATCATGAAAAAGAAAAAGTGGTGTTAAGTGTATCATTGACTTTACTTTTTAACTTTTAAATCAAAGTAACTATAGTGCCAGTGTCATGTGTTAGTTTATTCATGTGAAATGTGGCTGACAAATGAAATCTGTCACAAACACAGAGAACTTCGTTCAAATTGAAATCCAGCTAGAGTATGACGAATCCATCGTTAAATTAATACAACAGCAACCGATGGCGTTACAAAGCAGTTGGCTAACCAAGTCCATCTAAACAAAACATGACACACACACTCACTCACTCAGACTCACACACACATACATAGACACGCACACACACAGCTTCCACTGACTGCGTGCCAGTCGGTGAACCGAGGTTGTTTACTTTAAAAAACAGGTCTCAAGTTGTTGTGACACTTAGTCAAATAAATAGGAAAATGAAAAACACCAGACAAGATAGCTGATAACTCCCTTGAGTTATATGAGTGAGCTGACGGTAGTTTCTTTAAAAATTATGGAGGCAAGAAACAGTTTATAGACGGTCAAGTTAACTATTGCTAGCTAGCTGTCAACACACAAGCTAGCGATGCTAACTGCAGGTATAGTTGGTCTTGTTTGTAAAGTAAGTGATGCAGAAGGGAAACGTCAGCTCGTTTGCGAACTATTTGGACTATTCAACTGTTTGTTAGGACTTACTTCTGCGCTTTGACTCGATTCTTTCAATCCTGAAGTCATACTTTTGAAGAGGGGTGGGTGACAGCGAGCCAGCTTTCCCAAATCTCAAGTTCGAGGAGTTTAAAGCCTCCTTGAAGTATATCACCGAAGTTGGAGAAAGTGTCTCATCGGGACTGTCAACGTGTCCATTATCATCAAAAGTATTCAGTCTCTCAGAACTTCTTGAAGCCTCTGAAGATGACTGCAGAGGTAGATCTCCCAGAGTATCCCGCTCTGCCATCCTCTCTAGGGTCAAATTCAATTCATGTGACCACAAAGTGGGCTGTTAGTCATCGGTCAGCTAGCATTTGCAGTTAGCTACTTGCGGGCATGTACCGCCGATACTAGCAAAAACATCGGCAACCATGAGACCCGTCAGTTCCTCAAAATTCCCCTCAGTGATCACTCTGCCTCTCGCCCTGTCCTCCACAGCCTCCCTCTGACCCGGAAATAGCTAGCAGTTTGTCCAAATCAGTTGCTAATTTCGCGAGAGTTTGCGGGCTGTGTCAGCAATCCGCTCACATGACCAGAGATAATGCTCATGAAGGAAGACGAGTCAGGTTAGTAGTCGATCTCACACAGGCTGGGATGCTCCCAGAATTCATTGCGAGATCTGTGAGCCCTTGGGTGTGCGTCAATAAACTTTTGGGATACTAGATTTAGGAAAATGTACAAATATAATACGTGTGGATACATTTTTAAAAATATATATAAAG
>JAQNCA010000027.1:5298444-5322055 GCA_029783725.1 Acanthurus tractus
ATAATACGTGTAGATACATTTTAAAAAATATATATAAAGAGAAAAACAACAAAAAATAAATAATAATTTTGATTAAAATAATAAGCAGTAGAAATAGGAGTCAATGAGTTTACAGCGGTGGAATTAGTTTGATGTAAATTTTATCAGTGTCGTTTTGAGAAATAGATGCCTGAATCAACAGCATTTCAAATCTTTCTCCAGTTTCTCTGATGGTTTTGACCCAAGCAAATGCAAATGAATAGAGAAACTGCAAAATGAGCTTTGATTCGTTGGGATTTTTAATTAGGAGTAAATTCAGATTTTAGATACCAAGTTACTTATAAACGCATTGTAATTGTAGGCCTATGTCAATATAGGATATAATATGGTTTTAACAATCCCAGACATGTAATACCCACAATGGACAGCAGAGAGAGATGAAGGATTACAGACATGGACTCAGATATCAGACATTAACTCAATCTGGGAAATACAGAAAATTTTCTCTTTATTTCACTGACCTTTATACTGGCAGGCTGCTACTGCCAAAATTTTGTTTCTTAAATAAGAAAACTAATACCTGAAGTGTTATGCCTCAATATACAGATTACTTTCCTTTTCAATTTTATTAAAAAACATGTTTGTCCAGCATTTTTAATGGAAGGAGTGACCTTAAGTATTTCTCCAAAATAAAACATGCAATTTAGGATTTTTTTAATAGTCAGCTGTAAATAAAAGCACTTCTATCCCCTGACATCTAACCAGCATGGAATCATACAGACGTTTTATTTAAATCCTGTAAATAAGTACTACACATGGTGCCTGCACATTAACGGCTGAAAAACGTAGTCTGCTTTACAGTCAGGTCTTTTAGAGCAATAGGCATAATAAAGAGAAACGTTTTTGAGGGAAAAGTGCAATTAGGACAGAAAACAGCGCCTCTGCCTTTGCAACCAATGCATCCTCCTAAAAGGGCACACAATTTTGACAGGACGTGAAACTATTACAAACAGGATTTTATACATTCAGGAATGGTAATACACAGGTGTTAAAAGTAAGCCCCTATTTTGTTTTCATATAGAGCCAGCATGTAGGTTATTTTAAACATGGCAATGTTTTGAATATATCACACAAATGTTGGCCACATTTCAGACTTCAAAGGTTTATTTGTGTCTACTCTCGTTGCATTTTCAACCATGCAACTGATCAAGTAAATAAATCAATTTGACCACCAATTAGGTCCAACCTGAAATATCTCAATATTGAAAAGATCATGGAATGATTGCCATGAAATTTTGTGTAGGCATGAAGAATTTAGCTTAATGCAAACCTCTCTCCAGCATAGCTGTGGACTTTTTTTTACACTACAATGACAGATAATCTACATGTAGAGTTCTCAGTCAAATATACCATATCCCAGCCTTTTAAATCACCAGACCAGCCACAAAACAAGCTAATTAATTTCATACCAACAGCTTAAAGTTGATAGAAAAAACGTTAAATGAAGATTATTTCACACAACTATAATAAAATGAATTAAATAAAAAAACATTACAGCAAAATTCTGACACCCCTACCCAAATCCCACCATAAGACTAAGGGTCCTTCTTTATATCTGAAACCAAAATTACCATTTCTAAGAGAAAAAAAATTAAAAAATCATAGACAACGATGGACAATTAATGACATGCATTTCCTCACATAAACATCTTACTCAGACTAAGATGGTTATTATGCAAGCACACTGCCATGACCACATTGACCCAAATCTGCTGACCATCGTTTTACCAGGTTCAATTCCACCAACAACATATCCCGAAAAGCTATTTTAGGGTGAATAAAACTGCTAGCAAGAGTAGCCAGTGAATCCACAAATATGTAATCAAACTACAATGGAACTATTGCAGTGTATCACAACATTAAGTGTTTTAATATCCACAGGACACAATGGAAAACATTACCTAGCTCATCGCTGAGTTTTGGTTGTGCGAGGAACACAGCCAAGTAAGGAACAAACACAATAAAGGATGGTCAGCAGGAGATGAGTTCCAAACCCTTGACTCGAAATTCACTGTAAAATAAGCACCAAAGCTCGTCACAAGTCTTGCAGCAATGCTGCTCAATAAAGCAAACTCACAAATTCAGCTACCTGGTGCACACAAAACTGGAACTGACATTTAAGTGACAGCCCAAAAAAGTTTCTCTGAAACTGATTTCTCGATGGTGGACATTACTGTACAAATGACAACTTACAGAAAGCTACCAGTTGCAGGACTACTATCTGCTATACATGTGTACCATGGAAGCTTAGTTCTGTCATCAATGTTTAGCACTATTTGAGAAAAAGTTAGTCTATCAATAAAAAGAGAAAAGGAGGTTCAAATCCTAAGACAAGTTCATGGGTTTTTCTGCAAAAGTCTCATTCATATGTTGGCTTGAATGAAGAATCAGTCATTAAAACTTAGGGAAGCCCTGCTCCAAAAAGATGGTTTTCATGAATTGATCAAGTTGAAGAAACTACATTTAAAGTTAACTCCCTCAATACTTATATTCTACGTCCTAACAACTAATCCAAATTCTACCACATATCCAGCAATCCTATGGCATGTCAGGCTCAACAAAAGTAAATAATGTCACATACCATCAAGACATAAGGCATTGCTTTTTTAACCATAGTTCCTTTGTTTGTTTTAGCTAGCTTTTTCTAAATATAATAAAGCACGGCTTTGGTTTAGCCTTCCTCTTTTTAGCACATCCCTGCAACATGCTGTTCTTTGATGCTCATTGGAATGATCAGTAAACATGATCCTCGAAAAGACATAAGGATTACAAAGAATAAGGAGGAAACCTATCAACAATAGAAATTACATGGGAAGGGATGGAACTTAAAACCTTAACTTTTGATGGCACAGATACAGTGCAGCTTTTACTTTGCAATGGCGAGACTGACTGGCGAATTAGCGATAATAACTAAAAGCTACTAGAAAAAAAATACTTTTCTTTAAAATTTCATTCCCACTGACTACAACACTACAACCAATTGAATGAATAAACAATCTTTTATAACTTCTGCCACTGAAAAAACATTTAGTACACTCACAAACTTGGAAGCCCACTTAGCAGAATTGCGTGATACTAAAATGTCATACATTTTTTCCTCTTTTGGAATAGAGGGCAATTACAGAGAATTTCAGAGAAAGCGGCAGGTGGAACAATGTTCCTGGAACAATTTACATCAAAGGCAGAAGCTGGCACAAAATAAAACCAGGTGGAAAGACAACAGGGGATCAAAACAGCAGCATCAGATGGCCACATCCAACACATTTTGAACTACAAAGGGCCTGTCAAATCCTCTTCAAAAGAGAATATCAAGTCAAATACTTAATGGGCTTTTGAAACTGAATTTGTGGTAAATCTGAGGAACTGGAGACTGAATGAGAAGAAGCCCGTTATGTTTTTCTGACTCCCCATATTTCAGCTTTGCTGCGTTTTGCCCTTTTTCCACAAATAAAGCCTGTCGTATGGGGAAAAACATAGAACTGCTGACATGCTAAAGATTGTAAATGTGTAAAACAGCAGCTGTTTTGCATTATACATTCATGTATGAGGGACTATCTCTTTCCACACTTACTTGTCTCAGATACGTCGAACTCATGTTAGCCTTAAAAATATTTTGTGTTATGAATAAAAACATAAACCATTGTTTAGAGAACAAATCTGAATTTATGGAAAATTCAAGTAGCGAAGGTAAAAGCACAAGACAGCATTCTCTAACTTTTGAAAATATCATGTTCACTTAAAACTGTTGTTCATTTGAGTCTCACTACTCAAAGCTATTACAAAATCATGATCATGAATTCATGCACCAGGTGTTTTGTCTTACATAGGACATACGGCCTCAGTTTCTCGAATGCACAATTACCTCCTGGTATGTTTTGTTCTCAATTTTCAATTTTCAAGTGTTTGAAAGAAGGTTTTATCTTTCAAAAAACCCTTAAATATTGCCTCTTTTATACATAATTGATTGATTGTTTTTTTTTGTCGACTGTATTAAGATGCTCAGCCCAAATTCCTTATAAGAAACAAGGCATGCAGCTGTAGTGGCAATTAAAGTTATGACAAATAATATGATTATTATGAATATGATATACTGAAATCTGTATGCAAGAAATCACAGTGATCTTTAAATTATGCTTAAATGTTTTACAATATGTAATATTCCACATAATTTTTTAATGAAACAATGAAGACCAGATATTTTCAGTATTCCTATTTAATACATATAACCACATATAAATAAATGAGGAATAATTTGCTCAAATATCCAAATACCAAAAATGTATTTAGGACATTTTTGAAATAAACAACATAAATAAAAATGGATCATTATAAAGAAATGCTTCATCACAGTTTAATCCAGGACTCTAAGCATTTTTTTCATCCAAAAAATCATGATATCAAGTCAGCCTCAGGTTGGATGGAGCAGACAGGTGACCATTTTCAGCCAACAAAGTCACTTGACAGGCCAGCAGAGGTCCCTCTCCTGGCCATGTTTTGGCAATAGCACCTAACTTTCCAAGAAGTATCAGATATCTGAGCCTGGTCTTGCTGTGGATGACACCTGCAACATTTAACATCACATGCAAGTTAAATGTTGAAGTTAAATGTTACACTCTAGTTACTCCATGCGATCAAGCCAAAGTTTGAGAAAACATGAGCTCAGTACTGGTGTTAGAATAAAAAGGTTACACAGCAACCAAGGTTAGGGTGCAGACATTCAAAGAACTGAAATGTTGAGTCTGAGTGTTACATAACATTAAATGCATGCTTTCTTGCCTCTAAACAGCTAGAACTGGTTGGCTGGAGTGTTGCAGAGTGCACGCCTCTTTTCACGTGCGTCCTTTTAAGTTTAAAACAGTGTCCGACTGAAGTTGGAAGGACAAATTGAACGTGCCACAACAATGTTAAAACCATATCATGATGTGTGAAATTTTTTTATCATTGTTAGTTTTAATAATAGCAGTATAGTAAAGTATGTACAATTGTAGTTCAGTACAAATATTGCAAATAATCAAGTTAACACATGAAATAACCAAT
Organism: Acanthurus tractus; assembly: GCA_029783725.1. Classification (NCBI taxonomy): domain Eukaryota; kingdom Metazoa; phylum Chordata; class Actinopteri; order Acanthuriformes; family Acanthuridae; genus Acanthurus; species Acanthurus tractus. The sequence goes on from JAQNCA010000027.1 coordinate 5,303,521, forward strand.
AATCCGCTTACAACAACTCATCATTGATACTGTACGACTCCAACAAAATTAATAAAAAGTTGTATTGTTCTATCTCAGCCATATTTCAACTGCATGTTAAGTCTCAGCAATTGTTATTTCAACACTGAAAGGGTAATTGACTGTGTAATATTAAAAGGTTGTTTATAGTAAGGAAACGTGAGGATTTGCCTCTTTTAGCTCATTGTTTTGATTCACGGCTCATTTACTGTATTTTCAATCTCACTGGTTTCATCTGTTTTCAGCAAACAAGCTTTGACAAACTAATACTTGAGTTCAATGGGTTCACAGGTTGTATTGAAAACTTGGTGACAGTCTTCTGTTGGATTTGGATTTGGATTCCCACAATCAATCACTGAGTTGTATCTTGAAAGTCATAATTCTTGAAGGATTTATGATCTGATGAAGGACTCAATAATGAAAGGCAGACAATAGTGAAAGCACAATGTGGAGTGAAATAGTTCATGATGTTAAAAAAATCTGGAGTGTTTTTTGGATGACACATCTTTACTTTGAATACAAATGACATCTAAATAAATTATGATCAACAGATTGCTTTTAACACCTGTTAAATTTAAGCAGATATAACAGTCCATTGTTGGGTTTATGGGACAGTAAGTTTATGATAAGAGGATGCCAACAGCTGATCTTGACAAGTGGCCGCCCACAGATGGCGCTGTAGATTTAAAATACATATTTACGGCGTAAATAAATAAACAAACAAATATCAAGTCTCTTATGTGAAGACACTGCAGTAATCATGCAGTGCATTAAAGAGAGATGCTGTAAAAACATCCCTGTTCAATAAGTCTAGCCTAAAGAAGCTTAGTTTGAAAGTTTGGAGTTAAGAACACAAAAACATTGCAACCAACTAATTAAAAACATAATTTTAACGGTGCCACAGCAAGCTTAATTGCAAAATAAGTCAAACTGTTTTTTTTTTTTACTGATTCATGAACGAAAGAAAAAGTTTAACTGTGGATCCAAAGATCAGTGATATTTAAATGAGCATATCTCAAGTATTAGTTTGTTGTTCAGAAATCTGAGACCTCTGTCTGGACTTTTTTTTTTCTGGAGCCACTATTTTACAAACTAACTGTTTTTATGATTAACTTTACTGTACAGAACTGCACATGTTTTCTCCTTATGTGTTCAATAACGCCCGCAGACAGCTGACTTCATGCTAAACTGTGTCCCATCAAGCATTAACCATGTCTGCCACTACAGTACAATGAGTTCAGTTGGGGTGGCTGGAAGGTGGTGGCAGTGGCGGTGGTGGCTGAGTGTGTGTGTGTGTTGGGGGGGGGGGGGTGATGAGTAAGAACGGTGATGGTGCAGCAGTGGATCAGTTTGACCTCCCACCGGAGGAGTGGCGTTGACAGAAGGACGGTCCATCAGAGAGAGGCGGCAGCATGCTGAGCGCAGCCGCCGCACAATGTCATATAGAAACCCAGGCGAGCAGTGGAAGTAGACTTCTTTACCTTCATGCCAGCGCAGGGGTGACAGCAGGAGTCCAACACACAGAGCCAAAGATCGAGATTACAGCGGTGAGTGCTTTACTCCTGTTCCACCTTCAAGTTTTTGACGACTGAAAACTCTTTTCTTCAGGCCATGTGTGCATGGAGTGTGTAAAGAGGCGTCTTAAACACAAATCACCATGACAGTCCTGCTCGTCTTCCTTCTGCGTGTCACTGCTGTTTTCGGGACTTTGACGACCTTGTATTTCCTTCGCGTCAGTTTTAGTTTATTTTGAATCCTGCTGTCTGCGTCGTCTTAAGTTTAGTGCAACAATTTCTTGCACAGTTCAAGAGTGACTTGTGCGTAAATGCGCAGCTGGAGTGCAGTTTGTTTTGGTCAAGCCTTCGGGCCAGTTTGCATGATTTACAAAGCTTTTTCCAGCTCGTGATGTTTACTATGATTTTTTTTTCATTCCAAAGCAGCTGCATCATATACTGAAGTCCGTTTTGTTAAGTATCTTGAAATATATGACATGATTAGCCTAATTTAGTGCATGCAGTGATGCAGAAAGAGGATGTCAGCACTGCATTTCTCCTCTTTTAAGCATCTCTGTAGCACTGCTCTGATCAGATTTTCCAGTGCTGTGTCTTAGACAAGCCACAGCAGACCCAACCCAAGTCTTACTGTGATAAATGTGCTGTATTATGTATATTATCCTTGTTGATTTGATTCCATGGTGTTGTTGTAGCTTGAAAGAGTCTTCTTTCACTGAGGTACTTTAGTGGTGAATGTCCCTCTGTGCCTGACCTCTGATGTGCTGCTCTGACAGGTCAAACATCAGCAGCCGCTCCAGTGATCCGCTCTGCTCAGGACATTCAGTAAGGAGATTTATCACACGCAACCTGAAGAGATGAGCAGCAGCAAGAAGTAAGTGACTTCAACAAGCTTTACAGGAGTGCTTTTCACTCTATGCAGAGCCACTTGACTTTAAATAAATAGAATAAGCTCCCCAGTGTGTAGAGAAGTGCCAGTGGATCAGGTGCACTTCAGGAACAAGTGGTTTAGTGATGAAGCTGACGAGTTACAGCATGTGCTTGAAATTTATGCTTTCAGACAGGGTGGGCTGGCCGACTTCACTGAGTTTCAAGTTTTAAAACAAAAATTAAATCACATCTGGATTATTTAAAGGTAGACTATGTATACCAGTCTCATGAATGAACTCTGTAAAGGGAAACTACGACTCCCTCAAGGGCATTTAATGTTAAAGCATGTTAAAATTTAAGCACCTAGACATGGACAGCTATGTAATTGCCTTTTAGGGATGGTAGCCCTGTGGAAAAAAATGTACCTCAGATACAAACCGGAGTGACCCTGAACACACCACCTTTGTTTCTCTAATGCTGCATGGCGACAGCTGAGGAAAACAGGTTACATTTGATTAATTTATGCATTCATTTATTTAATGGTTGACTACAACCAAACTGTCGAATAGATATTCTGAGTATTTGTGTATTCTGAGTATGCATTTCTGCTAATGCAAAAAAGAAAAAAAAGAAACAATAAGGGCTTGTATTCTTTTAATCAATTATTTGAATCCGGTATGATTTAAAAACATGTAGAACTGGGCCGAGCTTAAAAACTTTAATCTGTCTTTTAATCACTAATGCTGATATCTTTAAGACATCTGGCACAGAGATCTACAACAACAATAACAAAACAAACAAAAAAAAGAATGAAAAGGCTTTTGTTAAGTGTAAAGGAAAAATGCTCAAAATAGCATCAGTGTAGTCACTCTGACAGATATATGACATTTGTCATGATAGTATTGGAGCTCCTCTTCCAGAGAGTTAAATCCAAGCTGAAACCAATTTTTTGTTTCCCCTTGTGACTCCTTTTGTTTCGAGTGAGCAGTGGAAAGTTTTGTTTTTGTTTTTGTGTGTCGATTACTACAAAAGCTTTGAATTTCAGCCTCCTGCACAGTGAAAATTAGTTTCGCACCAAAGCCCAGAGTGTTTGTCTTTTAACAAAAAACTGTAGGTATCCTGCTTAATTGTGTGCAAAACCCCCTTGAGGTTCAGGGAAATCTGATACCCAGTGACATTTCACTTTCACTGCATGCGAGATTAAACTCTGCAAACTTGACTGGAGAACCAGACACTTGAAATATTTGTTCATGTCTCTTTCGGTGACTACAGTAGGGACTGTATACCATAACACAGTCTGGATGCCTTCAAGTTGTTTGATGTTTCTATGGTTTGGCCACACAGTCAACACTTTCATCAGCTTAGGTACAGAGAACACACTCTCCTGAATGTAGGCCCTGCAAGAACAGGTAGACTGATATGCTATCTGGGAGGTACAAGATAAATAGTAGCTAATATACAATCAGGAGTGCAAAGTAACAGAAAGTAACAGCTCGTCAAGTGTTGATTGCCTGGACAGCCTGTATTTAGGTTGTTTGACGGCTTAGCTATTGATCTTCAATGCATACATAGACTAATTGATTAATAGGTAGAAGTCCACTTTGGGATTCTTTTTACACTAACTAATTTGCATTATTTGGTCCCCTTTTTTCTTTTTCCATTTTCTTTTTGTACCCTTCTAAATGGACAAATGTAATGAGGTATTTTCTGTGCAGCTCTTAGGGATTTTGATTGTAGAAATTGTTTTTTTTTTTTTCTACATCACAACAAATCCCAAGCCAACAAAGTAAATTCCAGACTTGGATCAAAAGGTCACTCACAAGTCCCGAACTTTGGCATCAAATCCTAACCCAGTAATACTGCACAATCGATATCGTACTCGGTGTCTCTTGAAACAAAGTGCAGCATTCAAAGCACCGTTACAGAGGTTGTGGTCTGATTGCTTAACCTGCTTTTCTATTAAAGCTATTGCCTGCACAGATTATTAAACTGTCCAAGTGATCAATCAATCAACAATTCACTCATGGAAGCTAAAATTTCAGTATGCAGTTTCAATTCCCGTAAAGAGTCTGGTATTTTCTTTGTTGATTATAGCTTAATCTTTAAAGCCAAGGTTTATCATTTTGGTAACAAAACTACAAATATCAAACTGAGAGACTCTGCCAAATAATATTACTTGTGTTCCTTTTTTGCTACAGACCCTCTCTGTCAGGGTTTACTCTTATTGATTAGCCTAAAACTAAAATTAGTTCCAGGGGGAAAAAAATCAGAAAAGTTGTAAATACCATCAGGGAAATACAACAACCTGAAGGTGAAAACACACAGGAAAAAATGTGCTGTAAAGTGTCCGCTGTGCTGTGTTTTGATTAAGGCATACTGAGCATTCTGGGAATTGTAGGAAATCACTCTCTTGAGTAGAAAAAGGCAAAACAGGTCAAGGAGGACAAGGGAAAAAAAAAAGTTCATTCTTTTTTAATAATAGAAAAACTGAAGGAAGCCAAATAACACCACACAATGTTAAGATGCAGTAGTGAGTGTGGATTAATGCTCTCAGTCTTAGATCATGTGGGTGGCCAGCTCGGGCGCAGGAGAGGATAGCCTGTTATGTCCGTGATTGTTCCATAGGTGGCAATGGAGGAAGTGGGAATGCCAGTGTTGGTAGAAAAGCTGGTGAGGTCCAGAGATAAAAAAAAAAAAAGCCTGTGAACTGCAGCTGAATCAAGATGTTGTTTATATAGTCTTTGCAAATTTACTCAGAACAGACAGAGTTACATATCCAAACAAAAGCTAAATATGCTGGTTCATTATTTAGATCCCTTTAAGTGATCAATTAGCTATTGATTTAAATGTATGGTAATGCTAAGCAAGTAATAAATTAAATCCATATGGTTTCTGTAAAATTAATATTTCAGTAGGAAGCTAAACTTTCTCCAAAATCAGAAAGGGCCATTATTTAAAAATCATTTAGCCTTTTTGCCTTCATGAAAGATGAAAAAGCAGGTAAAGAAATTCAAAGATAAGAACCACAAAATATTATACAAATCTCATTTCATAGAGATATTTTTTTCTCAAAGTTTTCAAGACAAGACACTGAGGAACTTAATCTATTAGTATATGTGATGTGAAGAGACTGCAGAATTATGTAGTGAGCAGGAAATGTCTGAATCCTGACCAGCTGGAGGAGTTATTGTTCTGAAGCTGACTAACCTTTGACCTCTAAGGAGCATCTCCCCTCCTCGCTGCTCAGTCCACTTTAAACTAAACATCCTGAGAGCATTTCATTACATTATTGTATCACATGCATATCTGCTCAGTAGGGGACACAGTAATGAGTTTTAAATTAATGCCTAGTAAAACATATATATATGTATATATTTATGAGCTAAAATAACTCCCTAATCAGCACTTCACAATTGTAATCCTATTAATCCTACCACTTCTCCTTCTGCTACTATAACCACTAATCTTAATAAAAATTGCCATTTATATTGTTACTGAATAGGTGCAGACTCTTAAGGCTAAAAATAACACAAAATAAAAAAATAAATTAGATTTTTTTAATGTAAGGACAATTGATTATTTTTAATATAAAAATAATTAGAATGTTTTACTTGATTTGCGACAAATAATAAGAAATGTTTCACAAAACAAACCAATTTGTCTGTGATCCCATTAGGATAAACCCCGGGCTTAGGCAGACTCACAGGTATTTGTGTGTTGTGTGTGTTGATGGTGAATGAGTTTGTGTGTGTGAGTGCATGTGTCCATGGGCAGGGGGTCTATTTTTAGGGTTTTGTTGACTCCTTATTGGTCTGCTAACACTGCTCATCCCAACAGTTTTATAATATACAGATGTGTTTATTTTGTAAATGTCTGAATTAGCTGCTTTAGCTAAAGACTGAACTGGTTTAAAAAAAAATCACTTAACATGGCAGAATGAAAGGAGCCAACTAAGATCTTGTATTTTTATTGCCATCACTGCAAACACAAACAAACAAAGCTACTGAGCAAGACTGAAACATTTTTGAAATCCTTTTTAATGTCACTGTTTGTTTGGAAACAGGAAAAGGTTGAAGGATGAAGGTGTGTGGAGTTGTCTTGGAGAGCGGTGGAGGGCTGCAGCACGCCGGCCTGTCATGGGCTTGTGTGTGTGTCTTGTCACTTAAGTAAAGCCGGCGTAATCCTGTAAGGGCGGATGAGTAGACAGACATGTGATGCCCCACTTGTTTCTAAGGTGGAGGGTGGTGGAGAAGGGGGGCTGGCAGGCATTACCGACCAGATGGAAAGGCTTTGTAGTGTGTGTGTGGGCGTGTGACTGATTAGACAAAACACTAGCTGACACTCTTTCATATGTTTTTTCCCCCTTTGTTAATAAAACACACATTGATTTAGCTTCTATTAGGTGAAGTTTAAACTGATCCGGGTCCAGATTTCAGTAGGCTCGAGTCTCAGTCAGTCAACTTTTTTCTTGCGCATGAGCAGCCAACCGGTGTGATCATCACACTCAATTAGCACAGACTTCCTGTCCTCTCCCTCACCCCCCTCCACTAGATTAAATCCATTATACCGTACCTATCGACTGCGCACATTGGCGTCCTCAAGGGCGACAACACATTCTCACCCTCCAGGGCAGCTTGGCTTACTGAGAAGCAGATCTTTTAAAGGTGCTAGTTCAGAGCTCAGAGGTGGTCAATGAGTCTTTAATGGGCGGAGATGAGCGCCACCAGCAGCACCAGACTGAGCCCCAGTCCCAACTTACTGCAGGTGAACGAGCCCAAGCGCTATGGCTCCACATTGTCGCTGGAAGAGAAGTGTGAGCAGTCTTTCTTCCTTTTTTACTACTACAGGATGGAGGATGAGGCGGTGCTGGACCGGGGGGCGTCCTTACTCAAGCACATCTGTGACGAGGAGGAGGTAGAGGGTAAGTTTACCTGTTGCTTTACACTTTCGTTTCTGTGTGTGTGTGTGTGATCCAGAAAAGAAGAAATACAGACACACAAATGGCAGGAAACAGCAAACATGATGAGTTTTTTTTCTCTGTATTGAGAGTTAAACAATGATTGTAATCAGTCCTTGTTTTTTTATTGCAGTTTTTTTTAAATGAAAGATTTTTTCTTTTTTTTTTGAAAATGTCGTTCTTCTATATATTTTTTTGTTGAAAACAAGGGCACCCATTGAGAGAAACAGGAAGGGCATCAATAAGCCCTGGACAGACAGCCAAAATTCACGCACTTCCTGTGCTTAAACTTTGACTCTCACCTGTTTGGCTAGCTGGCACGAGAAAGATGTAGAACAGGGAGCATGTGATCCTGTGTTTACCTCACTAATCCCCTCAAAGACCTGCAGCACAACAAAGGGAAAGGGGGAAGGAAAATTTTCTAGTTTACTAAAACAATTTCAATAAGTGCTTGCTGATAATATACAAGAAATAAATCTAATGTCAAAACATTCTAATTATACTCTCAAATGATGTATTTTTAAATGCGTAGTAGCTGAACTACAAGCGTGAAAAGTGACTGTAGAGTTTGTTTTTATGTGTTTTTATATATGTAGCTATTCCTTGCAGACTGTTTAATATTTGCTGCATTCCTCTCTTTTTTGATTCAGTTATTGTAGAGCCAGCTAATTGCTAACAGATTCACTGGTCTACTTACATTTTTTAAAACCCCTAATTCACCTCACTGCTCACGATGTTTCTTGATGCCAGGGAGGAAGTTCAGATTTACGTGCTAAAGACATTAGCACCCAACATCGATTGTATGCGTATTGGTTCAAGTCCAGCAGATTACTATGTCTGGCAGGTGGTGCGCACAGTTTTACCTTGTTTTGGTTTTCAGTATTTTTATTATTTTTTCAAAGTTACTTTATCACTGCATCACAATGCAGAGCTGTGTTACCATGCAGCAGAAATGCAACTAAGGCAGAAATGAATGTGGATTTAAAATACATTTTTCGAACAAGCTCAAAAACTCTGCTATTTTGTTTTTACTGTACGAAAGCTAATATAAATTGAATTTGTAGTAAAGACGCTCAAGCATGCAAAACAACTGACAATCTGTTAAGTAACTTGTTGCAAACATGTCTAACATAACAGAGTCAGTATTGGAATTTGCACAGCGGTGTCCCTCATGAGGTCAACGTTTAGTCAGGTGTCACCTCAGCTTGAACCCTGCTCCAGTCTCTATGACTTCCTGTGCGTAACCAGCGTCTCAGCTGTGTCTGCGCGCGTCCTTGTCGACTGGCTAAATCTCTTTCTGGAGTCTCCACTGAGCTCAGTCTCCTCCCCGCTGAATGTTCAGAGCCGACGGCGTGATAGAACATAAAGAGATGAGGTAGCCTGACATTTGTCCCACTTACAAGTTAGAAGTCTGAAAGAGGAGCTTTAGTTCAATGGCCAAATGATCCTTATCTGAAACTGATCAGTGTATGCTATTTGAACTCTGCATCGCAAGTCGTATTCATGCTTAATATAGAGGATTCAGTTCCAGTTGCCAGAGCTCCCATGCACCTAAACACTCACATCTGCCGTGACTTTATGTTAAAGTGATGCATGTGTGCTTTCCTATGATGTAATACAAAGCTTTAAGATATTGCCTCAAGTCAGAAGTAAAGAGAAATCAGGGAGCAGTAATAATTTCTTCTGACAAAAAGCCCAACTATCAGCATCTCTCCCCTTTAAACCAAGCACATATTTTTAAAGCTGTTTTGTATTTAACTTGCTGTCAGTGCTGTGTGGTGTGTTGCCCTCTCTCTCTCTCTCACACTCACACACACACACACACTGCTGTGGGCAGGTCCCAGCGGCGCGGTTACTGGGGAAACTACTGTTGGTGTTGCATCTCCTCAGAAATCTTGTGAGCTAAACAAACCTCCCAGCATACACAGGGATTTTATTTCATTCAGTGTGTGCTTGCAGGCAGCTCCAATAGAAGTTCTTCTTCCTCAGAAAAAAAAGAGGAGGAAGTTGTTGCACAAAGCTTCCCTGGCAGTGTGCAAATCTTCCTTTCCAGCTCCTTGACTCGACTACTTTTTATTCCCTCTCTTCCATCACTCTCTTCTCATTGTCTCACCTCCTTTCTAGTCGTCGTTCAGGGTGTGCTAACGTCTTCACGCTCTGCTTTATTGCTCATCTATCAGCCTTCAGAGCACTGTGGTCTTTCTGTCTTTCTGTTCGTCTGTGTCTCTGTTCTCTTTTGTAAACTCTGTCCAACCATCTGCCTCTCGGTCTTGTGGTAATGCTCACTCTCTGTGTGGCGAATCTGACTGCTTAATTGGTCAACTAATGTTACTTAATAATCAGTGTGAAGGTAAAAGGTAACACAAGTGATATTGGACATTGCTGTGATGGTATTTAAATGTTCTAAGATGGTTTAGCTTTAGATATGCTACTCTCTCCAATGAAAGGACAGTAGAGCTCATTACCATGTCAGTCTGTATATAAAAAAATAGACTGGAAAACAGGAAAGACTGATGTTTTTAAAAGATTTCTCAAACATGTTACATTTAAATGAATTGGCTTTGAATTGTCAATTCGTGGGCAGATTTGTCATTTTTTTGCTGCTTCTTTTTTTAAACTGAGCTGCCCAGAATGAGAGAGGTGGGATCATTTTCAACTGTGAAACAGCCACAATTTGTAGATGAAAATGTATCTGACCAACTCAGGCAGAATGCTTACAGACGTTGTAATGTGTAAAAGTTTTATCCACGTGCTGACTTTCTTTCTCACTCTCCGACTGACACAAACCTCTTCCAGGTTTGTGCAGATGACAAAAAAAGCCCTGTTACCTTGAACAAAAATTTAATATTTTTCTTAGTTTAAACATTGTCGGAAAAATTTGGGATCATGTATGCAAATAACTGCATAACAAAAATATTCTCGTTTTCAGATATTTAAATGCTGAAATGTTGCATATTCCATTCATGTGGGTAACTTCTCAGTAGGTTTCAGGTTATCCCGTTCACACTGAGGGGCAGTGGTGAAATAAAATTTAACCTAAGTAGGCAGAAAAGAATGAACACAATCAGGATAAAAAACTATTGAAACATATATTAACTAGTTCAGTCTTCACTTTAATCTGCTCTGGTCTTCTGACTTAACTCTGCAACTTCTTTACTAGAGCTGATGAATTCTGTTTTCCTTTCTTTTGGCCGACAATGCTGGTAGTGTTATAGCCGTGTACGATTGATCTGTTGTTTTTATGTTGTCCCATAAACATGGGGCAGGTGCCTCGTTTGTTGAACCTCAAAGCCGTGTGGCCAGCAGCTGTGGTGTGGGTGATGCGGGTTTGTCTCCAATTGCTCATCTTTCTACCTCTGGAGAGTTCTTCCTCATATAACAAAGTTCCTGTGTCATACGGGAGGGAAAGTTACTGAAAAGGACTGATGGACTTAGCTGTAAAATATGATTGGCAATAATTTCTCTGCAACCACCTATTTAAAATTACGTAAATTCTCCCTGTACTTGAGCCAAAACAGCTCTGACTGTTGAGGCATGGACTCCACAGGACCTGTGAAGGTCACCTGTGGTATCTGGCACCAAAGCGTTAGGTCCTTTAAGCCCTGTAAGTTGTAAGTAAGGGGCCTCCGTCGATCAACTTGCTCCAGCACATCATGCAGATGCTCGATTGGATTGAGGTCTGTGGAATTTGGAGGCCAAGTCAACACCTCATCAGTTTCTGCAGCGTGGTGGGGCACATTATCCTGCTATAGGGACCACTGTCCTCAGGGAATATTGATGTCATGAAGGGTGTATTTGGTTCTGCAACAGTTTTCAGGCCATGTGTGGTGTGTTTCAGACTTACATCATCATGAATGATAAGATTCCTTAGCAGAACACTGGATTAAAATGGGTGATCAGTGTTTTTCACTTCACCAGTCAGTGGGTTTAATGTTTAGGCTGATCTGTGAACATCTTTTGCTCTGTTTAAGTATAGTGAATTACACTGTTTTATATGTTTTGGACATTTTTAGTCTCAGGAAAGTTTAATGATAAATGATAAACTGAACTACAGGCGTATGTCTGATATCCAGTATTCAACAACTTCAGCACTGAAAAGTTTACTGTAGGCTAAGAAACTGAAATGTCAAACAAGTAAATTATTCCCTTTGACTGACATTATCCCTCCATGTTTTAGTTTGAACTGTTCAAATCATTTCAGATCCTCCTCGTCTCTGATGCTCAGCATTAGCTTGGAATGCCGAATCATCTGTGTCTGTGAATTTAGATGAACCGTTAAAAAACAAGGCATTGTGGTACCAGTGAATAATGAATGCTGTTGTGCTTCAAGAGAGATCATTGTTTGTTGTGTTGATTGGTTCGGACACTTCCTGGTCGGGTCATGTGCAGTGCTTGGCTCAGCGTTACCCAACATGCTCAAAGAGGCGACGTTTGACACTGATTGCATAGAGCCTTTTGTTTCAGACAGACTTTTGATGTCGACTCTAAAAGGTTTCTTTCTATAGTCTTCCTCTGCTCAGGAAGGATAAACGTGTATTAGAAGTGCAATCATGGTTGTAGGGTTCGATTGATCTGGTGGGGGATTCAAACAGTTTAACTTTACAGAGCAGAATGCAGGTGCAAGAGAGAGAGTGAAAAATTAACAGTTACTACAGTTTGAATTTACTTGAAATAAAGTACAGCATTAGTGGAAAACAACTCCATGAGCTGAAGAACAAACATTTATCAACTTACAAACTATTGATCGTACTCCATTGACTGAACACCATTACAAATTTTGAATTGTTGTGGACAGGAAACTCTAGGGCTTTCAGATGGTCAAGGAACTTATGGGATCATAGTATGAAAATTGCTTCTTTGCCTATAAAAAGTGGTATAACTTGCTTACTGCTTCTTTCACTTTGCAAGTAATTGTTTAATTGTGTTGCATTACAGTGGAAGGCGTTTCCAATATTTTCTTATACCCATTTACATCAGTGTGGATGATAGAAACACTCGTCAGTTTAACTTATGACAAATGACCAAAGAGTTAAATCAACACCTCTATAAAACTGTAGAAAATCTGAGCATTTAAACTGTCATGGAGGTGAGATTTATCATAGGACTGTTGTATTCAACTACTATGGTCTTACCTCAGGACACTTACAAAACTGTGACTTGAGTGCATGTGAGTTTTTAAGGTTAAAATGAAATCAGTGAGTAATGCATTGTTGCAGATTCATTAGTCGAAAAAAATGCCATTGTTCGTAGAATTTCATCAAACCACTCCTGCGACACAATGCGTCTTCTCTGTCTGTCAGTCTGTGCAGTGTGTTACAAAAGATTTGCCAGTCAGCCACTAAAACAGCAATTCAAGTGGAGCTTAAAGTCCTTGATATAGTTAAAGTTAGTGTGTTTGGTTAAATGCTAAAGCAACCAATTATGTGCAAAATAAATTCCAGCTGGAGTTCCACACAAAGACTTGGCAGAAGTCAGAGTAAAAGAATGACCTTAACCAGATACCGGACAGTAATATCAGCATTTCTGAAAACAGATCTATAGCACGTCCATCCGGATGGCATGTTATTAGCAAACAGTCCAGTCTGCTTGTTATTACTGACCCTAAACCACCCGACTGCATGTAAAACTGCATGTCTGGCTGGTATTGAGCCAACATACGTAACAGGTGTAGTCGTGCAAGCAGTCTAGGCGTCCTCACTACTGTGTCCTTCTTTTTCTGTCCAAATATTTATTTTGACAATGTACTGCAACCCGTATAACCCCGTAGCAGACCACTATAACTCTCCTCTGCTACACCATCTCAAAAATGTGAGAATGTTCCCTGTCCAGGTGGATAGACAAAAGTTCACAATATGTTTAGGGTGATGTTGTGATCTACCCATTTTGCAACATTGCAGTGGTAAAATGAAGTTAACCTAAAAGTTGATGCTTCTAATTTTAAACTTGAATTGTTTCTTGTCTTTTGTAGAAGGTCAGGTGTGCAATTCAAGGTACATCATTTGCATCGAAGCAGTCTGGTCTGACTTTGTTTGATGTCAGAGTTTTTAATCTTGTTTTTGTTTTGATTTTTGCTTTTTGCAGGTCACCACACCATTTACATCGGCGTGCATGTGCCCAAGAGCTATCGGCGTCGGAGGCGTCACCGCCGGAGAGCCACCCACAAGGACAGGAAGGAGAAGTTGACGGAAAATGTGTCTGACAAGTCAGATGCAGAAAACAACGATGAGGCCAGCAACAGCATCCTCAAACCTCTCAGTAAGTTCTGATGGACTCCACGTCAAGGCTGGTTAGCGCACATGTCTGTCTTTGCTGAAAGGCTGCTCTCTTTTTCAGAAAAAAAAGCCCCTTTAACTCACCGTGACCTCAGAGAAGTTGCTGAGTCCACTTAGTGGCCAGAAATAGCCACGCATGTCCTGCTGAGTGACAAGTCTGTTTCGACAGAGCAAAATGAATTTTCATAGGAAGTAATGGCTGCTCAGATATAACTGTACCAGTGCTGATATGGGTCTCTTGAGTACAGTGTGTAAGTGCACGTCTTTCTCTGCTTTTGTCCTTGGTTTTAGACATGAGTGTATCTGTCTTTGTGTGCGTGTGGGTGTGTTAGCATCTATATGTGTTCGGGCTTGCAGTTCTTGGTTTGCTGGAGTGTAAAGTATAATGTGCCCTCAGGCGCAGCCGCTGCGATCTGCGGATGTTCGGACAAAGAGCTTCGTCCAGTTCAATGAAACTCGTGAGAGAAGAGAGGAAGGAAAGGTCACACTGGGTGACTGAGGCCTAAGATGGGAGTTTAAGTACAAGCCCAACTCCTGCCAATGTCACCCATGTTTAAGTGAAGGTTTAAACTGATGTACAATCAATAAAAACAATTGAAAAGCCTGCAGACCTACAGTTATTTACATGATCATCATGATTTTAATTTGCAACTTCAATCCAATTTAACTGTTGCAAGTTTCTGGAGAGTTTTGCCTCTCCAGGCCTCTGAAAACAGCCCTGATGAAGAAGCACAAAAAGGGAGCATCACACTTTGGAAAAGCTGTTTACATATCATAAACAGGTTCATAGACATAAAGGGTCACAAGTCAGAAATGTTGGGATTTATGCCTAATTTCTGGCAAAGATGGGCCTTTTGATTGCAATAACAAGCAGTAATTTTAGAGAAAAACGGAGGATAGAGGTCAATTTCCTGATTACATGAGGCCCATGCATAACAGTAGTCCTCTGTGGATAAGGCTTAAAATGTCCTTGCTTCCTATCAAATCCTCTAATGAGGCAGGCTACTCTCATTTCTGGTGAATGATGTCATTTTACACATGCTTGCTTTCTCATGAATTGACAAGAGGATCAAAATCTGCCAGAGCTAAATATGTTATAAATCCAATCAGAGAATAGATAACAGGCACTCTCCAATTGTAACTTGTGAGAACAATGATGCATTTTTTAGAAAAAAATTGAGTTTTATAAAGTTTTGGTTGTTTTCCTTCGTTACAGTCAGCAGTTTGTAGGCTTCTTGTGGATGCACATGTTTACAATAATCTGTCAAAGTGACTGAAGGTGGAACTGTACACGTTAGGATGATGTTTCATAACCAAAGTGATGTGTGAGGTGAAAGTATCATGTCCCTGGGGCCATGAAGGCTGCGTTTTGGTGGGGTAAATATCCCAGCCTGCTTTGGGTAAACAGCATCGCAGTTACTCTTCAGCTTTGCCGGTTCATCTGCACACTTTGTTCAACAAGACTGAAACTAACACCTATATTTGGAGATGAGATGGAGTGATTAGAAGTCTTTTGTTGTTTTATTAATTTTATTAATTTATACTGTTTTCATTCCTAAAGTGCATTTTATGGGTCTATCAATGTTAAAATGTGCAAGATGAACTAGTAAATAACAGCTTTATTGTTCCCCCTTATCTAATTTAGATGCACACTCCATTAATCATTACAAACCTGATAAACCACTTGATTTGCAATTAAATAAAAAATATTCCAAGTCATCCAAATACTAATAATTCACTCAAGTAATCACTGATAGGCTTTTCGCCAAAGGAGAAAAACTTCAAAGGTGACTCCTAAAAAAACTCAGTGAAGTCACGCTGAGATGGGAGCACGTGTAAGACTTTACACACCTCAGTTTGTTTACAGCAGTATTGGTGTTTCTCCATCAGGGAAACTGCGATTAAATTGGCAGAAGAATTTGAGCTTTGACGTTTTGTTAGCAGTCAACACCGCCGTGCTCTGCTGGTTCATATGGGCAAAGTAGTGTATTTGCTTTCGATGTTTTGTATAAATCTGTCATGGGATTAAGGTGTTCATAGTGGTCGTGTGCAGGGAAATGGCGTAACGCAGACAGACAGCAGACAGAACAATTGGCATTGTTGTACGTTTGATGGTCCATTTGCTTTATTGTATGTAAACACACTTTGGTACAATTTATATTCTTTTGAATGTGAACAATGAAGTACACAGCTGTCAACAGTCCCTTTTAAGGTTATTTACTAATCATTGTGTTTAACAGTTTTTCTTCTTTATAATAGACTGTGGCTTTTTTCTGATACTAATGGATTTTCAATATGCTTTCTGTATGAAATACAACTGTAGAGAAACCAGTGTGATACACTCATAAAAAATCCACAAAAATCCTCAAAAACAAGGATATTTTCTCTTCTCTGCAGCTCTAAAAAATATAAACAAGTCCCCTAAAAGAAAAATACCACACATAAGGAGGGCAAGCATGTGTTTGAGCCCCCTGCAGTGTGCTGGGACAGACTTGAGTGTAGTTTAGATGAAAATGAGGAAGAGACAGACACAATCTCACAGGCTGAATCCAACCAGAAAACTGCAACAGTTCAATGTGTATGTGTTATTAAGGATGACAAAGATTTCATTTAATGACTTGACTTGACAGTTTCCAGTGTTAGTAATACTGAATTGAATGCAGTTGTGTAAGGCAGATTTGGTCATTTAATAGAATATAGCTTCCTGCGAAGTATTACTTACATTAATTTCTAAGAGCTAAGCCATATTTTAAAGCTTAAGATAGAACCTTTGCAACAAACTAAAATAAGAAAATCAAGCCATATTAAATGAGTTACTAATGAACACTGCTGTAAACCACAGAAAAGGTTAAATGCTCCTTGTTATAGATTAACCAAGCCTCTGAACTCTGGCTGAGGGACGACCTTTATTTTTCTAGGACTCATTAGGCTCATTCGAGATGAGCGTGTCTCGCTCATCGCTCAGAATCTACCAGTGGCACAATGCAGTAGTGCATGCTGGTCTTATGTCATGCACATGTGAGATCTAGGTAGCCACAGTTTTCAGAACAGGTGCTGTAGCTGCAGTGACCCATTGTAAGACCAAGGGCATGATGGGAAACTCCTGTCTGTTGCCTAATCAAAGAGCTGTTCAGGCTCTTAGTTTTAATCATAAAAACCACGTTTTGTAGATAATCCTGATCTTCTATGGGATTGTAGACTAATGTGTAACACTAGGTTTAAGACTGTCGGACTCATGTTGTGCAAATAAGGTTTAATCTATCAACAAACATATCTTCATCAAATGAGCCTAGTCCAACTCATGATGTTTTTATTAAGTTGGGGTCAGCCCTCTAACATCTCTTGTAGGTTTTTACATTAAAATCTTTTTGCATCATTTTCATACCCATCAGTGTCTTGTCCAGCTTATTGGCCTGGCTGACCTCACAGGATCAAACTAGCCACACTAGCCCATTGCTAGCTGGATTTGTAACTAGCTAGCTAGCTTTAAAATAGTGAGCTAGAAAATTGACCTTCTAATATCATGAATGTCATAGTCATCAAAAGTGAAGCTGCATCTATGCTATTTAGATTGTTAATATTGATATTATCCTCATGTCTTTTTCTCTTTTCAATTAGCCGACCTTTACTAGAAAAAAAAATGTGTTATGTGTTAGGCTAGTTGTGACAATAGAGCAGCTCTGCCTTTTTAGAAATGTTAATACAACAAAACTGTAATCTGCAGGCGTCTGTCAGCCATGCAAAAACTGACAGGCGTGACAGGAACACCTTATGCCCTGCTGCTACTCTCTGCCCTCCTCTGTGTCACTCTCTCTGGGAAACATGGCTGCTCCCAGGGGAAGGCCCTTGTCAGTTGACTGGCTTGAAATCCGCTTGTTTGGTCAGATGGACGCTGCAGGGACTGCAAGTACATCCTCATAGCTACATGTGCGTCCACTGCAGGGCTGTTTGACCTCTGCTCATTTTGATGAGCATTTTTTTCATGTGTTTTTTTAGAGCCTCCCCCTCTGCCTCTTGTCAGTGGGATCAAATGTTCTTTTAAAGTGGATTACAAAGATTACTTAGAAATGTGGGTCCTATACAAATGGGTTTAATTTAACAAAATCAGGGAAAGTAAGTTAAGACTGCTGTGATGTATTTGGTCTGGGGCTTTTTTGAGTTTGTCTCCTAATTAATGTTCTTGCTTTACTGAAAAGGTTTTTGCTTCTCTCAGAATTTGAGAGAACAGAGAAATTTCTGAACACTTGTGAAAGGTTTAGTTTGAAACCTGGATTGTTTTTTCTTCTGGTTCCTAAAAAAGTGACTTTTTGGAGCCAACCACAGTACATGAATACAGTAATACTAAGTACATCCCTGAAAAAAGAAAACAGCTACCAACTTGAAAGTAATAAAAAGCTTTTCTACAGTAATAAATATACTCCACTTGGTGCCTTTATATTTGCTGAAAGTAACGGGAAAGATTCCAAATTAAAGAGAAACTGAAGAGCTGTTAGTGAGAAATTAAAATAAACATTGAGTGACAAAACTCTATCGCTTATGTGTCTGGTAACAGATGAATGAGAAAATAGATAACTCTCCTTCTTTGGCGCAATGCCTTTTCCTTAAGGATTCTGGTTAATGTAAAACATTCAAGCCATCATTAACATCTTTTTTACACATCAGTGATGGGAGAGATGGAGAACTCGAAATGTGAAACCAGACTGAGTAATAGACTTTTAAAAAATATCCTTTAACATCAAGAGGAAAATAAATGCTATAAGTAGAAAAGGTCTTTGGATATTGGTTGGATGAACCACCTAAACCCTTGAAAAGCCCATCATACCTGCTGATGCCAGATAGGTAATGTCAGTCAGCTAAGAAAAGGATAATGAGGATTTAAGCTTCTATATATTGAAATTTTTCGGGGC
>JAQNCA010000027.1:5331480-5363363 GCA_029783725.1 Acanthurus tractus
GCACAGGAAGTAGTTTTTGCAAAAAGTGATGTCTTCATATGGGGACAATGGGTAAAAGTTTAAAGAAAATAAAGTAAAATGGTGCAGAAAGGCAAAAATGTAGTGTCCTCATATGAGTGTGCAGGGTCTCAGGAGGTTATAACACCTGGGGCATTTCTTTTTACTCTCCAGAAAAACACTAAAATTATCTTTTTTTCATCCTCTTCCTTCCCTCCCTTCTCTCTCTCTCAGAGATGATCACCGACAACCAGATAGAGATTGGCCAGCTGAAAGCAGAACTGAAGGACAAAGTGATGTACACGTTGCTACGGAAACATCGTCACCAGACCAAGAAGTCCAACCTGCGCTCTCTTGCTGACATCGGCAAGACGGTCTCCAGTGCAAGTAGGCTGTTTTCCAACCAGGAGAACGGTAATACTGATGCCAGTTTGGTGCAGTCTTCTTCTTTTTATCAAATGATGTCAAAGAAAATACATAACCAGTTTTTTTTTCAAATTCTCAGAAATTTGCATAAAGGCGTTATTTGGTTAAATTTAGATATATCTGTGACCTCAGTTTAGGATCTGAGGTGTGTAGTAAATTTGAGGAATGCCACACTGCTGCCCTCCTCTGCATGAAGCTGCTAATGTGTCCCATTGTAATCCTTAATAAGCACTAAATTCTGATTTAAAAGGTGCTAAAATACATTTTATTTGTCGGCAACCTCATCTTTTACATTAGATGTACCACCCGCTCACTAAACCTGTGATTTAAATAGGGATTCTTAAGTGTGTAAATGTCTTTTTCTAATTTATCAGAAACATTACGTGTTATCACTCTAACAAGGCAGTTAATGTTCTCACTGTAGGCGTCTGTACTAACTCACCATTGCATAACACTTAATGGATCACAAGCACAAAGTGTGTTTGCACCTTTAGAAGTTGATTTCAAACTGATTGCAGCAGTAAACTTTACACAACTAAGAACTGAATAATCACTTGAATTTTGTGACCCAAATGAAAAAACTCCAGGGCCACTGGAGATCATAAAACTTGAGTCAGTGTTACCATAGGATGTGACTAATAGAAAAATGAGAGATTATCATTTACAGCAGCTAAAATCAATCAACTTTATGATACATGTTCATGAAACACTTGATAAACTCTCAACTTTGTTCAAATTTCTGAAGTAATCACGTTTTGTTTACAGCCGTTTGGACAATTCTTTGTGATCATGCAGGGCCGGCTGTTGCTTAGCTTCCACTGTTTGTTATCCCAGAAAAATTATTAGAAATATGACTCAATTCAGTTTTATGCAATTAGAAAACAGAAACGATGAAAATTTGATTAATTGGCCTATTTTTAATAAGATTTAATTTGCTTTAGGGTGGATTTAACATCAATCTGGTTTCATCTGCATACAGGGCTTATTGACATTCATTCTGTTACTAAATCCTTC
Organism: Acanthurus tractus; assembly: GCA_029783725.1. NCBI lineage: Eukaryota > Metazoa > Chordata > Actinopteri > Acanthuriformes > Acanthuridae > Acanthurus > Acanthurus tractus. The sequence goes on from JAQNCA010000027.1 coordinate 5,332,918, forward strand.
AGTAATGAGATTCAAATTACTATTTTCCTCAGGCAGAGGCACTGAGCTGCAAGTAAAACAGCAGCAAACAGAGTTTTCAGTCTCTAAAGCAGTGAGATTTCAAGGTTTTTTTTTCAGATGAGAGCAAAGCGACAGCCCTAACTGACCTTCACGACACCTTTATAAGTGCTTTGATTGTAAGACGCTGAGAAACAAGATGTTTCACAGTGTTGACATTGTGATTAATCTGTTCTCAGCCATGGGTCTTTGGAAAGTGCAGTTATTTATTGCCTGCTATTAGCTTTATGAAAGCGGCTTATGAGTCAGATCAAATAAAAAAGCTTGTTTGTTTCATGATCTGCTTTGTCACCTCACCCTCTTATCAAGGCTGTGATATCGAGATAAAAGAGTCTCCCTAATAATCATTAATGCATTACAGCTCTGCAAGGATAAAGTACATCATCCGGTTCATTAAAACAGTATCTCACTCTTGTTGAAGTATTCCTGTCCAATGACCCATGGCGTTCTAATTTAATGAGGCTACTCCTCTCACCTCAGGGTTTCACTGCATCACTTGTTAAAATACAGATAAAAGCATGCTTTACAGACTTTTTATAACAGCCACTTTGCTTTTGTTCTCTTAACAAATCTCCTGCGTTTGCTCAGCCGGCTTGTCTGTCAACTCTCCTGTTGTCTTTCTCTCTTCCATCTCTCTTTCCTTCTCCTTGCTTCCCTGGATTGGGTCTGATAACCTGCTGCTGAAATGCTACTAAAAAGCTCGCAGTCCTCTTGAGAACTCTGTGACTTGCCTGTCGGGTCGCATTTCAATGGAGGACTTGCAATCCCAAAGGAGTACCAGCATGGACTGGCTTAGTAAGTTCATGGGGCTCAGTCTACATTCACACTGCAGACTGATCACAGATCAGATCTGAATTGCTGCTCCTATTCGAGTTCATGTTTGTTCATTTGAGTTTTGACTGAACCTGAGGCATCATAATAAAATACTGAGTCGCTTGTGTGTTTGGAGCAGCACAACACTCACTCAGCCAATGAGACAGGACACCAAATTTATAGAATTCTATATTATATGTCAAATGCTGTAGCACATATCCAGTCCTGTGACTGAGGCAAAAACTGGCAAACGTCACTGTGCAGTTTAGTGTGAAATGAGTCAGAGCTGGAAAACAGCTGCAGTTTGAATGTAGATGTGACCAAACTGTAGTGTAAAATGTTCCCACACCTGTGATTCACATCCAAAGTTTGAAAGTGGAACTAATCTTTATGTGCTTTTCTAACTTTGTCATTAAAGTTTATAATCCCTATTAGCTCATTTTTTCAAATTTATTTTAAGGTATTATCTTTCAAAAATTTTACAGCTTTATTTGTCTTATATTTATTATTTGATCCATCAGATTTATTAATTTCTATTCATTTTATATCTGTATCTACTCTCTTTGAGTACTACAGTTTCATCATTTATGCTGGCTGCATCATACTGACAAGCATGTTATTACCCACAATGCCCAGGAGGCAGATGTATGAAAGGCTACAGTGGCATCAGAATTTACGCTGGTTGAGGTTTGAACCTCTGGTTACGGTCTCTTACCTCTGACAGCTGCAGGACTGAAGTAGGGTCACGTTCTGCTGTCAGATCTGTGAGGCTGGAGTTGACGAGCTGAAACCGTGAGTCAGCGAAACATCAATCACAGTCTGCTTTCTACCTGCTGCAGATGAGAGAAGCACTGAGTGGAAGATGTTGATGTGAAACGTGGATGAGCAGATTTTTTCTACAGAAAAAGCTCCTTATTCCTTTGTAAATGTGTAGAACCGAAGCACAAAAAGAGGAAGAAAAAAAGCTAAATCTTAAAAGTTGGTTTATTTTTAAGAAAGTAAGCTCTGCATTTTTCATATTAGCTCATCTCCTGCATAAAGAAACACTTTAGAGAAGCTAGAAACATTGAATTATAATATATTTTATTACTGTGGACTAATCACTACCTGCTCTGTAATTTGAGATATGAAGTTTAAAAGTAAAGATCATGTTGTATAATTTGAACCTTTAAGGCATTCAGTACCTATCAAAGGCTGTTTATGACAAATGAGTGAACATGTGCAGGTTGGACTTAACATTCATCAGTTACATTTTACTTTGAAAAGAATCAATTTAAGATTTTCTGCAGGTCGTATGTACATTCAGCTACTTTCCCTTTTCAGTCTGTAAACATTTTGGTGTTTTCAGCTGTCAGATTAAAAAGCTTTTAGTAAGGAATTTGTCCTTCCATGTACTCCAGCCTTAAATATTTGAGAGTAAATGGTGACCGGTGAGGGTTTGCATGTAGATGGCTGTTGCTTGGTACATTTTCCAGTGCTGCATGTGGAGTAAACTATCTGGGCCACTGTCTGTTCTTGGGTCTCTGTCCTCCTGTATTCCCTCATTCAGTTTGTAGATCCATCTAAAAACTTGAAGCTACTCTGACTCTTCAGAGTTGTTTTGTTTTAACAGACAGTCCAACCACAACTCACCGAAACCTGACCTCCAGCAGCCTGAACGACATTTCTGACAAACCGGAAAAAGACCAGGTGAGTCAACATGATAAGTTATGGCATATCCGTGCTACAAATATTGTGTTTTAGCACTTGGGGATTCTGTGTAGTAGAAGCCCATACCATATATCCCATTCTAGTCTTTGTTTGTTGGTTAGTAAAACAGTCTTACGAAGGTGCTGGTTCAGTGCAGGACTGACAACTATTGTTTTTATTTAAACCAATCATGTAACTCATAGTCTTTCAGTATGTGATGTTGAAGAGGCTCTGCATGAATCAGTGCACACCATCGGAGTCATAGCAGTCGATGGCTGCAGACTACTCTGTCTTTGTGATGTTTTTTAGACTTGTAAATTAATAGCATGAGTTCAATTGATTCTGATAGTGAAATATTTAGATTACTGTATTTCAAAGCAGCCATTTATCCATGTGGTTTTATAAGAGACCAGACCTCTGGGTGAGGGGAATTAGGTCAGACCGAGCCCAGTTAAGTCCCTTCTGTGGGACAGATAAGAGTAGGAAAGAGACAACGGGACAGGAAGCACTTCACATAAACTGAAGCTCCTCCACACCCTCTCCTACCATAAATACAGCCACATTTATGGTAACTTTGTGCGTAATACCAGAGATAAGCTGGGGACAAGAGCCTTGCCAATTCATGGTCAAAGACTGAAGTAAGATTAGGTGCAGAGTTGAAATATGAATTATGTATTTGGCATAAAACGAAATCTTTTGCTGAATCAGTTGTTAATCGCTACATCGCCAGTCTGCCCAAAAGGCAATTTGTGGCATCATTTTTGCAACATACTGCAGTGATTTTGACTTTTAAGGGTCAGCTTATCTCAACTACTAAATATTTTGTCATGGGACTTTACTGGTATTTAACCATGCAGATAGTTTGATGATTATGATATTGATGTTGTTGTTATTTTTGTTTTTTACGGGTTCTGTGATGATCCTCTTTGAGTTTTTAGTCATTACACATGCATAAAGCCTGATTCTAAAGGTAAGGATATAAAACAGCTTGCCTATCCTTTTTTAACAGTACATGGACAACACATGTATGTTTTTTTTTTATGAACGTTTTTATTGATTTCAATTAAGGACTAAGGACATGAATAAAGCAAATAAGACTTTGACAATAATAAGAAGAAATATTGGCAATACTTGCGAAAAATTAAATAACAACAATAGGACACATTAATACAAACATATGATGTTTTAACTTCCCATATGCTTATCCTGAATTTTATGTCGGCAAAATGTTTAAACACTTTGGGGGCAATAGAAGACTGAGAAAGTTTTGTCTAGCTACTAAAACACCTGTGTGGATCATTCCACAGGTAAAAAGGTGTTTTGGTAACAGGTGAAAGTATCATGATTGGGTTTGACAGGGTTGTCCACAAAGGCTCAGGCTATCAGAGGCAAAAATGTTAGCAGTCCAACCCCTTGTATAAGAGATTACATGGGCACAATACACAGGAACAATATGTAAAACTTTGTTGTTTGTAAACACAGTTTGTTTGTAAATGACTACATCCTGTTTTTATTTACCTTTTACACGTTCTCCAAAGTGTTTTTGAATCAGAATTGTAATATGTAAATAAAATCTCTATTGTAGTGCTTAGAGACTAAAAACCTATCTTATGAAATATGAAGAGTCTAGATAGAAACAATGTCCACTAATCCAAAGAACAAAGTACGATCAGATTTCCTTGGCAGTACATTTACCAGAGAAATAGTCCCTATAAAAAGCCTTTGACATTCAACGGGGGTGAGGACAAACAGTTACCACGATGTTACCAGAGATAAGTGTGAAAGTATATTTTTTGGACTTTGAATGAACTGACCCTTTAAATAAAATGGAAGTACTGAGCAGTAACACAATGTCTCCTTTAAAAAAAATAACAAGGAAAAATCTTTTAGCACTTTTCAAGTTGCCTCGAGCCGGCTGAGAGTCGCGCAGGTCAGAGATACGTTGGTTTACGACATGCATACATAGTTCACGAGGGCAGTGTGGTGTGGATTAGCAGTGATCGGACACAGGACAGGGTGTGCAGTTACGAGGCAGGTTTAACCTCTTGACTCAATCATTTACAGACAAACTCATTGCCAAGACAGCTCAACAGCCTCTGATTGGATCTGTTTGGATCTCACCAGTGGAGGGTCACAGGTCTATGGGATTTCAGTCCACAGAGGTTGATGGCAGCCATCCTGCCAGTACATGATCTGGGTACAGCAGACATGATGACAAGTGATAGGGAGACTGTTTCCATTTTTATTATTGCTTTAACCTCGTTATACTTAGGTCTTTCCATTGTTGCCTGATACTTAAGAGGGTAGAAAATAGGTCACCTCTCTCTATTAGCAGTTAAATTTTTACTTAACTTTTTTACTTTAACAACAAAACTACTCTCAGGTTAGATTGTTTAATCAGTTTATACAGTTAGTTTTTTGTTTTTTTTTAGCAACCAGTCAGTGCTATCTGGGATCTAATATTTCAAAGCCACACTAGACATTGTGACTTTTAGTTTTGTGCCTTGAAACTTGTCAGACTGATCTCTGGACAGGTGTTTCATTTCTTAGTATCATGCCGTGTGTAAACAGTTATAAAACAAAAATGACAGTTCATAAGAAACCTAACAATACTGATGGTAAATTAAAACTGTGTCAAATGTCAACTTTCTTTTAGGACCTAGCTTTGTTTTATTGGTACTGATCCTTTGTATGGAAAAATTCTGTTACAATCTCATAACATACAGGTGAGACATATGAAACAGTGTTCCTGAAGTGTTTAATTTACTAGAGCGTTGAGGTCATGAAGGTAGTTAAGTGGTTGATAGACTGACCTCAGGACTGTTATAGATTTAAGGATGAAAAGAACTTGGTTGTACAAGTGTGGTGTTTTATATCTGTCATGTAATGCATGTTTATGTGGCTGTTGAAGTGTGGACTGTACAAGTAGACAGGAAAGTTTAATCCGTTTTATAACTATATATCTGCCACAGCTGAAGTTCGATTTATTTAATTTACCTGTGAAGTAGAATGTTGAAATGGTACAAAAATATATGTAATACTTGACTGACTGGGCTGATTGAGCCTGTTTGAATTAACTTCAATTCTTAAGTGTCTCCATGTCAACTTTTCAGCCTTTGATGGATTTGCTTCAACAAGAAAACAGCATATTCGTAAGAAAACAGGATTATATAAATGTCCATCAAATCCTCCCACTGATTTTAAATCAAAAACTTAATTTTCCTACTGCTTGAATGCTCCATTGCATGAAATTTAGGGTTCATTTTTGTTATCGCTAGTTCGTGACATTGCATTGAGAAGGTGATGATTATTTATTTATATACTGTCAAATTATTAATGTGGTCAAATGCAGCGCAACTTTTACTTTAAATACAGAAACACCAGTTTGTGCAGACGGGATTTTTAGATGAGGAGTGTTTTGAACAGGATTTTAAATTCATAGCAGCAAATAGTTTGTTTGTTGGTTTTTACATTGCTGTAACTGTTGTTGATGGACTGTGAGTCGTGGTGGTGGAGTGGTGAACATTTAATTTAAACATTTATGATCCTCAAAGTGATGTTGGTGTTAAACATACTTAGCAGAGCTCAGAGGTCCTCTGAACTGTCGCCGTCTGGGACTCAGTAAATGTTTCCTGCAGGCCCTCTGCTGTTTGGAAGTTAATATGTAACACAGTAGTTTTCCATGGCAGTTATATCTTGACGTTTATGATTAATTTTCTTGGAAGTTTTATTGACTAATAATCGCAATCTGCTAATAAACGCGCCACTTTTTTATCACAGGAAAAATCTTCTGAAGCAGATATGACATGAAACGTGATCTGATTTAAAGTGTGTTTGCTAACAGCTCCTGGATTCAAAACAAAGACAAGTGCAATCAACTTGTATGAATGAAATCTGTGACTGGGCCAGAATCAACACCTGAGGGACTTCTGAATGTGAAATGTAATAAGTAAACATGTTTGAACCTCAAACCCTGTAACATTTGAGAAGTATAAGTTTGAGCATGTGTGCTGGAAAGTTTAATTTTCTCTTGGGGCTTCTCTCACTTGTAATATTACATTAAGTTTTTTACCTGCTCAAGCAGTAGGTGGAGGACACACAACATACAAATCAGTCAGTTGCTTTAGTATTATACAAGTCAGGATTAAGAAAACCTATTGCCGTTGTTGGCACATGGATTTGTGGTTTTATCGAAGCAGATCAGTGCAATTTTCTTTCCCCTTTTTTGGCATCAATTCTCTGGAGCTTCCATGCATGAATCCTACTGCAAACACAATCACAAGCAGCCAATTTTTGTGCCACATAATCCTCAATTATGTGAAGCACAAACAGGGTGTGTAGTGAGTTTTTTAATTAGCAAACAGGACACCGGATTTGAACAAAACATTTACACAATTACACCCTTCTGCACACAGAAAAGCATAGCATAACAGTATTTGCAGGCTGCCTCATGAGCCTCCATTAAATATGATTTCCCACAGGGTGGATGACCTGACACTGCAAGATCTCTCTTTATTAGTTGAATTTCACTCCAAGAGCAAAAGAACGATGACCATCAGAACACCCAGAAATCCAAAAGGAAAAAAAAACTTAACTAAACATGCTTAAAAATAATAAGCACAAGCCTTTAAATTGTAGTTCAGAGGCTTAAATGTGAAAGAGCAGTGGTATTATATTACCAGGTGTAGGTAAACACCTCTTAGGATTCATATTCACACTGTTCGCTCACACATCTGCAGGAATTCAGACTGTAGATAGTTAATGGAGTTGGTGAAGTGTAAATGAAGAAAAGAGTTGCAGCTGATAAAAAGAGCTGCGACTGATAAATTCCTCAGAGACACAATCAAACAGCTTCAGTGTCCTTTGGTGGTAAAGTGTTGAACCTGTGGAGCTCAGCAGGTGTCTGACCTCCATCTTTATACATCCTACCATCCCCATGACAGGGAGAAATATAGCCTTATTTAGATACTGGGTTACTCTTGGTTTGGTATTTAGGCTGAAGGGAATTGTCCTCTTTGAAATAGGTTGTTTAATTGAGTGTGCAGTGCATTGGATAGCTTGCTGGTGTGAACGTAACATTTGATGTCGTCCTCCTTTTTCTCTCCTTTGTGCTTTTTAGCTGAGGAACAAGTTCATGAAGAAGTTGCCCAGAGACGCTGAGGCCTCCAATGTGCTGGTGGGAGAGGTGGACTTCCTGGACACGCCGTTCGTGGCGTTTGTTCGTCTGCAGCAAGCTGTGATGCTGGGAGCCTTAACAGAGGTTCCTGTTCCTACAAGGTGACTGAGATTCATGTCAAGCTCTTGTTTATAGATTGCTGAAGTTCAGAGTTAAACACTGACAATTGTAATGTGTCTGAGCTAATTTTAGGTTTAAAACTTTCCAAAATTTACTTAATGAGAGAATGTGAAGGAATGACAGTTTTGACAGGTCAAAAACACCAAATTGCTGTGTTGCATGTGCTATCTGCAGAAGTTAGCATACTAACCAGCTAGCTGCGGCCCGTTTTGTCTTGTCTTGTATCTTAAGAGTCTGATAGCACTGTCTCCTGTTGTTGCAGGGAGATCTAGGTGAGCAGTGAATTTACTTTGTTTTATAGGCTCTCTTAACTCTTTTATTGCAAAAATTTGACATAATAAAATCACAAAATGTTAATAAAAAAATATCAAAAAAACTCTTTTCTGTCTTAAACAGAAACATATAACCATTACGCTTTTGAGTTAAAGTTTTGGTCTTGCTCTTGCCTCTCTCTTTTCACTCCTCCTGCTTGCCGTGTCTCCATTGTCTCTGGAGTCATGTGCTGGTTTAAGTCACTGGAGATCACCTCACTGTCTCCAAATCTGTCAGTCTTATGGTCCGGCCGTGTTTACTCCATGCTGCTGAGTTGGTTTCCAAGCACTGGCTCTAGAGAGGCCCTTTTTTCGACTTTTTTCATGGCAACTGCATGTTCTCCTTCATGCTTGAAAGGGGAGGTTGAGCAGAGTGATACTTGTTTTTTTTTCTATCTGAAACTTCATTGCTACTAATATAGATAAATGATACTTCTAAATCCCTCACGTGGGGCCTTTCCATGTTTGGCTACTAATGAGTGTGATAAAGACATAGGAGCGACTCTGAACTTCAGCGTTGTTGTACCCAAAAGAGCAATAAAGCAATTTCATCCCCTGTGTTTGTTGGAGGGTGTTTTACTTCTGAAGAACTTTGAAATGTTGTTTATAACTATAGTCCTCAAGGAATTCCTCTGCTATAGTTCAATGTATAATATGTGCACATTAAGGTCATACTCACAGTTGGTACCCCTTTTAAGCTGTACTGTAATAATACAGTTTGAAAGGAATCTGTGATGTATGTGAATGGATGGCTGGCGTATGCAGCGGCCTGCCTGCAGTCTAAACAGATTGACAACATGGAATAAATATTTTTTGTTTACGACCCAGAAAGCTGTGAACAACACAGGTGTTTTTTTTTTTTATGAGATAAATACGCTGTAAACCTCAGTTACTTTTTACGGTTACCAAACAACACATGAACTCAGTTAATATGAAAAGGATGCCAAGAATAAAAACAGAACTTTGAACTGTATTTTATGCCTTGACATGGTTATATTACTTCCTTTTTTTTTAATGGAATTTCATTTACTCTAATCAATATGTTTACTCCATACAGAAAGCCTTATTAAGTCAAATGATTTTGTTTCATCTGCAGGTTTTTATTCATCTTGCTTGGACCCAAAGGCAAAGCCAAGTCGTACCATGAGATTGGCAGAGCGATCGCAACGCTGATGTCAGACGAGGTTTGACTGCCATTAACACACATCATCTGAGTGCTTTTTAAAGCTTACAGTAAAACTCTGTTAAATACATAACTAATTAGATCCCTCATCTAACAAACACATTCTCTTCCCCCACAGTATTTATTTTTCACTTTTATTTGCCCCACTTAGCTTGTTAGCTATCAACAACTACAGAGTAGACATAATAGGAGAAACACGTAAACAATATCCAAGTTATAATTACTGTTTGTGAACCATTTTTATTTATTTATTGTTTTTTATCGGTTGTTTTTGTTTTTTTGATGCTGTGATCTTTAGTAGTGACCTAGGCTATTTTTTGTTACTGTTGTAACTAATTGGTGTGTGTTGTCAGGTTTGCATGTATAATGTTCAACCCATGTGGGCTAAATATATTACTTTTATTCAAGTATTTCAGAATTTCAGATGCTTACTGCCTATTTGATATAAGTTTTCATCCTAATTTGATCAGTGCAGTTGAAATAATTTCAATACTTTGTTTACTGTTAATCACGATTTCAATATCATGAAAACTGTTCATCACTGTTGTTAAAATCATTATTCTGTAGTTTAAAAGCAGTTTCAGTAGTTATGGCTAATATTTGTCAGAATACAGAGACTTTGTATGTTTAGTATTTTAAGTATAGTATATTTGAACATTATATACAGCTCTGTAAAAGTGAAAAATGCTACATTGAATTCTTATTTCATGCATAAAATGCTTCTCTGTATATCTCTGTAGAGTTTTGTTAGTGATGAGGCAACAGTGACTTGCTTCACTGGTGCATGTGTACCTAAGTATTATGTTTTGTTGTTGTTTTTTTTATCTCAAAAGCAGTGACCTACTGCATGCTTTGATGGGTCTCTTTCACGCTTCAAAGCCTCGTCCCTCACCGTCTGTTTTCAGGTCTTTCATGACATTGCGTATAAGGCCAAGGACAGACAGGACCTGCTGGCCGGCATCGATGAGTTCCTGGATGAGGTCATCGTCCTTCCTCCTGGAGAATGGGACCCGGCCATCAGGATAGAGCCTCCGAAATCCCTCCCTTCCTCTGACAAAAGGTGCTAGTTTGTGATTGTGCTTCATGTTTCATTGGCTTTGCTGAATGTAAAAGAAATTACAAGAAGTTTATTTCACATTGCACATAATTAAGAAGTATATTGTGAAAGATACATGCCACACATAAACACATACGTCTCCATACTATGTTCTGTCCAGCAGGTTCATTATCATTACTTTTATTTTTCATTTTGGCTTTACAATGAGCAGTTTTTTTATTGTTATTTTTATGAATAGTCCTCTCTAAGGTGTCTTAATTTTTTTCAAAACATTTCAGAGGATTATAAAAACTTGACAGTAGCCCAAAGCTGTAATTCCTGAAGAGATTTCCTCGTGTTGATCTTATCTGAAACAATTGTTCACTGACTCTACAAGGACCTACAGCTGTAAATAAGTCTGCTGGTCACTTATTAAACCCATTAACACACACATTCACAAACGCACACACACACACAAACAGAGGAAACACTGCCATATAGACATGCTTTAGTTGACTATTTTGATTCAGTTTTTGCACCTCATTTATGTATAAAAGAGTCATGTATATTGTAAAAAGTGGCATAAAGCAACTGAAATGATACAAAATAAACCCGCACAAATAATCAGTGCAAGAGTACATTTAAAACAACTTTGTGGTTAAAAAGTGAACACTGTTTTGCTTTTGAGATCTGTGCTTGTTCTGAGTGCTGTGTGTGCATCAACTGCATTAGGGTTATAAAAAAGCAGCCGTTGCAGAATCACTGAGGTGTGTCCAAGTGTACATCACAGTGTTCAATTATGAAAGAGCAGCTTTTCTTTAAGGCAGCACTTTTACTTAGTAAAGAATGAAAGTTGCAGCTTTATGGTGGTGCTGATTAAGCTTTTTAAACAGATTAAAACACAACATCACCATCCGTCAGACAAAAAAAGGAGGAGAGGCTACATGCTGTTCAGCATGCTGACACTTTGTGTTCAGAGACTACAGACTGTGTCAGTGGATATCAATGGATATCTGAGACTTTATAATATATCAGTTCTATCAGATAACTACTTCCATGTGATAAACTGGTAATCAGAGGTTAGGAGGCTAAAAGACTGAACAACACTGTGTGTGTTTTAGGAAAAATATGTATGCGGGAGCAGGAGGAGGAGGAGGAGGAGGAGGAGACCCTCAGATGAATGGAGATATGCCTCATGATGGAGGTCATGGAGGGGGGGGGCATGCTGTAGGAGACGAGCTGAAGAAGACTGGAAGGTGTGTAAACATAAAAAACCCCCAAAATTTTAAAAATACAAAAAGCGAAAACACTTGAAACATTTATTCCACTGTGTTCGTGATTCAGTGGTAATGTTTTGTAAATCAAGGAGTCATATCTTCTAGTTTTTTTTCTGCATACAAACCCATAAAATACATCTTCACACTGTTGCATTTGTTGTGATAGGCACATGTTACAAGTGAATTAAACCATTTTTGTCTTTGTTTTTCAGGTTTTGTGGGGGTCTCTTACTTGACATCAAAAGAAAAGCGCCTTTCTTTGTCAGTGACTTCACCGATGCATTTCACATTCAGGCCTTGTCGGCCATTTTGTTTATTTACCTGGGAACTGTGACAAACGCCATCACCTTCGGCGGCCTGCTGGGTGATGCCACAGAAAACATGCAGGTCAGACAGAGATTTGTGGAGTGATTTTTGTCTTCTTGTTTTGAATCTTTTTCTGACTGTTCTCCTCTGTGTGTGTATGTGTGTGAAGGGTGTGTTGGAGAGTTTTCTGGGCACAGCCATCGCCGGTGGAGTCTTCTGTCTGCTGGCTGGGCAGCCTCTCACCATCCTCAGCAGTACTGGTCCCGTTTTGGTGTTTGAACGGTTGCTCTTCAACTTCAGCAGGTGCAGTCTTGAATTTGTCAGTGTTCCAGAGGCCTGATTATTAATCACAGATTGTTTTATGATTTTATAAGGTACTTTATCATCCCACCATGCTTTGTGGGTGAGAGTGAAAAGCTCCAAACATGTTTATTGTGATTATTTCCCAAATCTGTACAATATAAGCCAATCCTATTAACACAAAACTAATTTAAATGACAGTCATATCCTTAAAGTTTAAACACTTATGAAACAAAGTCTTTAGATCCTGAGATTTTAATACTCAGACACAGTAAATGTTAATGAAACCAGTCTGTCAGCTTGTATCTGTCAAATAAGATGGTCAATATAAAGACTTAAGTTTCAATATCTTATCCTTTCTTTCTTTAAAAAAAAAACTTTTCTTTAATAAAAAAACAGCTTTATTCTCATATGTTTACGACTCATGGCTTAAAGCAAATGGCTGTTTTCTCAAAAGGTGTTCTGTTGTCCTGCTGCTGGTCCACATACATCAAATAGAAATAACTGTGATTGAATATTTGTCGTATTTTGTTTCATATTTTTTCTTTCATAATGCAGAGATAATGAATTTGACTACCTGGAGTTCCGCCTGTGGATCGGCTTGTGGTCGGCGTTCCTCTGCCTGGTGCTTGTGGCGACGGATGCCAGCTTCCTGGTTCAGTACTTCACCAGGTTCACAGAGGAGGGTTTCTCCTGTCTCATCAGCTTCATCTTCATCTATGATGCCTTCAAGAAGATGCTCAAATTAGCTCACCACTATCCCATCAACTCGGAGTTTAAGATGGATTATGTCACACAGTATGACTGCCTCTGTATGGCCCCTGCTGTTCTAGGTGAGATGTTACTGAACTCTGAGGAGAATAACTGACATTAGTGGTGTGTGTGTGTCTTTCACTGGCAGAAAATGGTAAGACTCATCGGCTGTCAGAGGTATGACATCCCGTTCATGAGTTGTTTCCCCACTTTGTTGCATTAAGGTAGTTTTATTTGTCCAGTGTGTAAGTACATTTAGAGTAACTCCAACACATTAAAGGCCAAACACAATGAAAGATGCTTAAAATTTAAGAAAACACTTTTTAAAAGGCGATATGGGCATTTATCGGATAATGACGTGTCAAACTGCGTTGATGCCCCATTACCAATTTTCACTTTTATAGAGATTTTAGAAAAAGACAGACTTTTTTTCTAACCTAATGTAGAAATGCACATGCACACTGGATGCAGAGCATGAGAACTCTTATCTGAAATGATCAAATTCAACTCTCCTGAAAAGTTTTCTCAGTTTTGCAATTCTAAGGGTAAATTTAATGATGTCCTTGTGTGACTGCAATGACACAGGAGGAGAGGAGAGTGATGTAACACTGGAGCCTGTGATGTTGTTGTCGATATGCAGACTACACGAGTGTGTGTTTATGTTGCATGTGCGTGGGTCCTTGTACGCAACTAAGACTTCTGTATCACTTTTAAGGAATGCGAACATTATTTTTAAATACAGAGGAAATACAGCTGGTCCTGTGGTGTTGGAAGCCAATGACCACAGAGGCATCAATTATTGTGTGTCAAATAAAGTGTATATCATTGCTTTCGGTGTGTTTTGGCCGTAAATATCACAGTGTAACAGCATTTTATTTGGAAATGTTGTTTAAATGGAGTGTTGTTGTAGACACAGTACAAAGATGGAGCATGTTGCAAACCAGCAGCGGTTAGAGAGCAACATTAAACTCAGCTGGATGACAGGAGGTTAAGAGAGTGCTAATATGTTTGTGTTGGAGCCCTTGTTTACATGATGGTGCTGCTAATGAGATCAGTCATTTTCAGTGGAGCGTGCATTAAGGAGGATGTCATAATCATTCTCCTCAGCGTATGTGCTTCAGTATTATTGGATGCAGAGTTTTAGCTTTTGTCTTATTTTGACATGAAAAGCCAGATTGTTCTTTGTGTCTGATGGGAACAATGACGAAAAAAAAGCCTGTTTTGTGTTTGTTGTGACTATAAAAAAAGTGAACAAGTGTTGCTGATGAGACTTTAATACGACCTCAGCACGCCTCTTTATTATCTTTTGTGACAGCGGATGAGAGATAAAGAGGGGGTGCAGTTCTGAATTACCAGTAATCCCCTGCTGCTTTCAAAAATATTTCACACACACTCTCACACACTCACACACACAGACATAATCTATTCCTCATGCAGCTTCTCATAGAGCTTAGTGCATACCAGGGAAGGGGAAATAACAGATGCTTATTTTGTTGAGTGAGCAGCTGACACATCATGAAATCAGGCCGGTGTAACACTGACAGTAAGTCAGACTCCTGGGTGACACTAAAGCCGAGTCTATCGGTCCTTTGGCTCAGAGTCAGTTATCTTTTTTGGATACTGTTTTGGTGTTTTGTGTTGTTTTTAGGAAGCAACAGTCGACATGTTGACTCGTGTTCCCGGGGTTAAAATGTCTTTACAATAGCTGTCAGGTTGTTAAATTTGCTACAGACATTGTTTGTTCTCAGATTAGCTTACATGCTATATGTGAACATGTTATGGTCACAACTGTACTCATATTGGTGGGAAATGACTTGCTGGATATAAACTAAGTAAGAATGCAAACATGCTACATTTAGCATATTAGCATTGAACTCAAAGTAGGACTGACCACACAGCTAAGCTCGGCACAAGTAAAACACAGCTGATGTAAGTTCAGCCAGATGTGTCAACGAGAGCTCAGCTTGACAGGCTGAGTCATACTTTTTTTTTTTCTCTGTAATTTAAAACTCATATGTTGATGTGTTTTTGCAGAGAACAGCACAGACATCGTTGGTGATCCTCTGGAGGGCACTTCAGTCTGGTACTGGAACAACACTGGTTTGGTAAGTTTACTCTGAGAGAGGAAGAAAATAATTTACCTCATCTTTGACTTCTTTTATTAGTCAAAATCACCAATTTACCATCAGCCTTCAAACTGAAGGACTTCAGACTGACAGTCTTGGGAAAGTAAATCGCATTAAAGGGGAGAGATTGAAGCAGACAGTTGTGCTCATAAGTAAAAGGGAAAACAAACAGAGTGATAAGCACCTTGCTTCTAATTTGAGGTCACTATGACACTTTAAGATGACTTGTTTTCATCTCTAATTTCAACACTGACAGTCTGAGGCAATTATCAGTCAGCTCCCTTGAGCCTCTTCACTACAAGAGCTGTGACATGACAGTTTTAACCTTAGAGCCCTCCTTTGTATCCGTCACAGCTCCTGCAGGACCCTCTATAGCATGCATGACAGTCTTTGTTTCCTCTGTGCAGCCAATGAACGCCACATGGTCGTCCCTAACAAAGACAGAGTGCTTGAAGTACAAAGGAGAGCTGGTGGGGAAGGCCTGCGAATTCGTCCCGGACATCACCCTCATGTCCTTCATCCTGTTCTTTGGCACTTACACCTGCTCCATGTGTCTGAAGAAGTTCAAGACCAGCCCCTTCTTCCCCACCACCGTGAGTCAGCCAAACTAATATAATTAAATCCAAAAAGTGGTCTGTGAAGGAGGTGAATTAGGTGTGTGTGATGTTCAAATAAAGGGTTACAGACTAGTGTGTGTGTGAACTTTCACACAGGTGAGGAAACTCATCAGTGACTTTGCCATCATCCTGGCCATCCTCATCTTCTGTGGAGTCGATATGCTCGTAGGAGTCGATACTCCCAAACTCATTGTGCCAAGTGAGTTCAAGGTAAGTCCCCCCCCTGCTCTCTAAACACTTGTGCCAAATGAACAGGTTATGTGCTTTTTTTGTGTGTGTGTAGCTTCAACAAGTTGAATAAGACTCCAGTGAACTCTTGTGTAAAGAATTTTATACAAAAAACAATTGCATTTACTTTTTGCTTGAGGATTTATATTTTTAACAGGTTTTATATATCACCTCAGCATAATGTGAATTCCATATGACAGTGACATTAGCTAAAGGCAGTAGCTGTCTTAAAGCAGGCAGTATCATAAGTGATTAAGGTAACTGCTTTTAAAACATGGGGCTGTTGATTTTGAGAGAGTGCAGGCATGCAATGTGATGTGTAAGTTTAACTCATCATTTCTGTCTGTCTTGAGAACAAATGCTATTTTGTCTAATCAACTGAGTGTCCCCTTACAGCCAACGAGTCCTAAACGGGGCTGGTTTGTTCCACCTTTTGGAGGAAACCCTTGGTGGGTTTACATCGCGTCGGCTGTTCCCGCCCTGCTGGTAACCATACTGATCTTCATGGACCAACAGATTACTGCTGTGATCGTCAACAGGAAGGAGCACAAGCTGAAAGTACGTAAGAAAACATACAAACTGTGTATTTGGAGAGTTATTTGTATTTGTGATCTTAGGATATAGAAACTTGTATGTGAGTAAGACAGCAGAGGGTTCCGGCACTGAAGAGGAGGGGGTTTGCATCTTAGACAGCGACCAAAATTTTGTTCATTTCACAGTGAAAGTTGCAAAATAAATTGCTGTGAAATGCTTGAGTCTATATTCATCACAATGTAAAATGCAGCGTTTTTGAATAAGAAATTAAAAAAAAAAAAGTTTTCATTGTGGAGGGAGAGTGAGGCCTTTCCTTTCTTCCTTCTCTCTCCGTCTGTCTCCCCTGATTTATGTGACGTGAGCAGTTTCTTCCATTTCCCACAACAAACTGCAGCTTGCATAGGACACTGGCTACCTTCGCACTGTAGTTAAATATTGTTGTCATTCTTCTCATGGGAGTGAGAGATGTTTCATGGCAGTGACTGAACACAGTTCAGCTCAGAAAGCAACCACTTGAGATGTTGCAGTGAGTCATAGCTGCAGCTGAGCATCCATCACTCAGATTTCTGCAATGTGACTTATTTCTATAACTGGTGACTAAGTACAGAGAACTTTGTGTGAACATAAGTAAATATTTAGCATATTAAAGAGGTGTTTGCTTAGTTTAAGGTTTGCTTATGTCTGCAGCTGTGAATGCTGTGTATTTTTAAGCATGCACATGGCTGACCTTTGACTTTCTGTTGCTGCTCCTTTCTTGTTTGTACCAGAAAGGAGCAGGTTACCATCTGGATTTGTTCTGGGTGGCCGTTCTCATGGTGATTTGCTCCTTCATGGGTCTGCCGTGGTATGTGGCCGCCACCGTTATCTCTATTGCTCACATTGACAGTTTGAAGATGGAAACGGAAACATCGGCTCCCGGAGAACAGCCCAAGTTCCTGGGTGTGAGGTGAGACAGATGCAGTGGGAGGTTTTATTATTGGATAATGCTTTACATTTTTCTGACTGTATGTCAAAATACACAGAATGATGGATAAATCAGGCCAATGGCAGCTGTAATATTAAAGTGTTATGAAGGAGTCAGAGTCTTGAAGTCTGATTCATAGTCAAATCAATGTACCCTGCTGCTGTAGCACCACCTATAGGTGAGATCCCAACTAATGTTACAGAAACACTCTCTTGTGTCCTGTCAGTTTGGTCACACTTACAACAACAGCCAACCCTAATAGAATATAGTTTATCAAATTAATCCAAATATGTCTTAAACCATATCAGATGGAGTTAAAAAAAAAGAATTGAAGAAGAATTTTTGAAATCTAATTTGCAACAATCTTTAAATGATGAACTTGATTCAGTCAGGAGTGTGTGTTGTATTGCTTTTTATGCAACAGAGTTCAAAGGTTATACGCCAGCACAGGAACTGCTCTATGAAAGGCCAGACATCAATGACTTTGGCCCAAGTTTTAAAAAAAAAATACTTCTCTGAGCTGTCTATCAATTACCCTATTTCATCAAATATAGTTACATAACTAATACATAATTGTATAGTACATTTGTGAAATTTTACCCAACATTTAGAAAAAACAAAATGTTTCTTTTTTCAAAAAGTTTTCCCTCTTGGCCGTTTTTTAAAACATTTTTGTAATTTGCTTGTGATTGTCCATTTGCGTGTCCATTTTTGTTAATTTCATGTACTCTCACTCATTGATATTGATAAAGAGGGAAAAAAAGGCCAGACATAGAAACACTAAACAGATATTAAATTTTTGTTCATGTGATAACCATCCTTTTTTTTCTTTCATTCGCAGAGAGCAGAGGCTCACTGGTGTGTGTGTGTTCATCCTGACAGGACTGTCTGTTTTCATGTCTCCTATTTTAAAGGTAATTGATCAGAAATTGTCTTCTGTTTTTAATCTGTTAGTCACTTAAATAGCCTTGAGAGACTGAGCTGTGGCAGATGTTGGAAGTGACAGGAAAATAGCATCTGTCACCAACCTGCTGACTGAGAGATTTAATTCAAAACAGGTTTTTTTCTGTTGTAATGTGAAATAATGCCATGCTGTTATGCTTTTACATCTGCACAACAGCGGTGGCCAGAGCATCATGTTTTTTGGCTTGTCTTTCTGAACGTCTGTCCGTTTTGTTGAACATGGTATCTTAAAAAAATGCTTTAAGGGAATTTCTTCAAATAAAACACAAATGTCCACTTTTAGATTTATGGATAACATGGCTTGTTTTTGGTAGCTAAAGGTCAAAGGTCTTTGACCTCACTAAACACATTTTTGGCCATAACTCAAGAGGTCTTTCATTGATTATTATAGAACTGCAATAAATGTCTGTTCACATCAAGTGATGAACTCATGACATTCAATATCCAAAAGGTCCCAGTGGATGTAAACTGAAATTCGACTGGTTGGTCTAAATGCTAAACTAAATGCTGACTAAAAACTAAAAACTTAAGATCTGGTGATAATGTTAACTAAACACTTCTTTTTCATTATTGGTTAGGGTTATAGAGGAAATGAAATACAACAAATATGAAAAGAAAAGAGAGTCAGTCTTGTTTCACTGGGTTTATTTTTTCATTTTGTGTCCTTTTGACACAGAGAGAGAGACAGTAAATAAGCTGTTATTTCCGATCTGTTGGTCAGACCTCCATGCTAATCTCTCCAGTTGTCTGCAGTCTCTGCGTGACGAGGACAGACGTCAGTGAGGCACAAAATCTGACTGTAGATTAACTCCCAGAGTGACGGTGGAAAGTGAGGGATTATCACAGAATCACTCATTAACCCTCATCTCAAACTACATGAGACCAGTTTTATTCATCATTTTTTTTTACATTTTATCATTAGTTTACCATCAAGGGTAAATGCAGACGCAGATGTTGACTTTAGAATAGTTAAAGTGATGATCTCTGGGTGACAAATGGTTTTTAAAAAATATTAACAGCATTTATGTTCTTAAACATTTATATTCTAACCAATCAACAAGCAGTTCTCTTCATTAGCTTTAAGCTTTAATCTCTCTTGATCATAATATTGTAACCTTTGCTTTGCAGGTCAAGTTATATTAAGATGCCATTTTCATCATTTCTGCAATAAAGAAATATTCCTCAAGCAGCTTTTTCTGAAGTACCAACTGTCTGTGCTCATATTTTCTGCCTCTCTTGCTCAGTAAAAGCCTCACATCTTGGACAATACAAAGCAAGGTTTTGGTTATTTGTTCTGAAGATGCTGCTTAAATATGTGTTACAGTTTACATTTATGCACTTGCATTCATTTGTTTTTCTCTGCTTTATTCAGTTTATCCCCATGCCTGTGCTGTATGGAGTCTTCCTGTACATGGGAGTCGCCTCTCTTAATGGTGTGCAGGTAAATGTCACATAGATTTTCATTCTTTCTCTTTAAATAAGAACTAGTAATGTAGTAATGTGCAGGGCAAAGCAAAATTTAAATCTTTTTTTTCCCAAAAGAAACATTTGCTGTTCCTCTGATATAGTTACAGCTGTGTATCCTGTCATGTTTGTGGTTGTAACTCTTTATCTGTCTGTAGTTTATGGACCGTCTCAAGCTGCTCCTGATGCCAGCGAAGCATCAGCCGGACCTGGTCTACCTGCGACACGTCCCCCTCAGAAAAGTCCACCTGTTCACCTTCATCCAAATCCTCTGCTTGGCTCTGCTCTGGATCCTCAAGTCCACTGTGGCTGCTATTGTCTTCCCTGTCATGGTAAGGAGACGCTTGTTTTAAAATTCAGCCAATTATATGTCAGTTAAGCAGAGCTTTTAGTTAAGATTCCCCAGAAGCTGCTTTACCTGACTTTCATCAGAGGAGTTCACTCAGCTGCTGTGAGTTCATGGAGGTTCAGTTGTTATTATGTAACTTTAGTGCAAAAGGCTGAAAGCGCCAGTAAAGGTTCCAGTAAAGTAACCTTTTTATAGAAGTTTATAACCCTAAAATTTCAGAGGTCAAAAATAAAGCTTATGCAACATTTAGGATTGTCTAATTGCTATATTTTTATTGCCAAAATGAAGAAAAGAAGTATTTTAAAACAGAAAATGATACAAACTTGACATATTTGTAACACTAGTCACCAAATCACTTCATTATGTCAGGCATCTGAAGCAAGGATCAAGTTGTCATTTGAAAGGATGGAGAAGGAGTCAGATGAGTGAGAGCATGTCAGCTTCACATGATCAGTCTGAATTATGACAACACGGAACGTTTCTGTCGTGTGAATGAAGCTTATCATTCATACAAGCGATAACATGTCCTGGTGTTTTTTACATAATAACCGTTTAGGTTTACAAATGCAGCACTCTAGACTTATTATGTAATTTATTGGACCAGTATCTGCACTTTGTGTTGTACTTATTGTCATTTGCTCATGAATTGTGGAAAGTGAATGTTAGTTAGTCCCTCACCAAATGTTACTTAAGTAGTTCAGCGGTTACCAGCATATGAACATTATTGTCATCTTTCATCACTTGAGTAAAGCAAAATATTTAAAATGCCCTGCAGCAGGCTTAAGGCTGGGAAATAAATCAGTGTTAGATAAATACTGTGATACGAGATCACATGTTTTCAACAATAACATTGCACTCTGATATCCAGTGATAAGGTCAAAAATTTTGTGATCTTTGGTTTCTAATCCTCTTGTTCTTCTGCTTTAGATCCTCGCTCTGGTAGCTGTCAGAAAAGCAATGGACTACATGTTCTCCCAGCATGACCTTGGCTTCTTGGATGACGTCATCCCAGAGAAGGACAAAAAGAAGAAGGAGGACGAGAAGAAGAAGAAGAAAAAACGAGGCAGCATAGACAGCGACGGCGAAGATGTAAGAATTCTACTATTTTGAAGAGAATTGTGATGATAATGGCCGGTATTTTAGCAGAAAAAACAACAACAAAAACAACATAAACAACATTTTCTTCAGGTTATTTGATTTTTTTATTTATACAACAGCCCATTCCCAAGCCTGTCAACCTCACCAACCACCTCCAGCCCGGCTCCCAACCCCTGATGTCCTTCCTTTGCAGCAGCATGTAAAGAGAATTCATCCACTGACTAACTACAGCCTCATTTTTACCTCTGAATTGTGCCTCCATAGTGTGAAAGATACAATCCTGCAGATTCTTGTTGATATTTTTGCTTCTGCAAGTCTGATTTTGAGTAGGAACAGCAAGACATTGACTTTTTCAGTTTCTTTTGCTTTTATTATTTGGCTGACTAAGGATGCGTGAAAGTTGTTGTACTGGTGCGTTTATACCTTTGCATTTTTGACTCATGTGTTTAAGGAAGTTGATGACTAAGTCGAATCAGACAGTTAATAGTGAGCTCCTCCTCACTATTAAAGTTTAGTGTCAAAATTTTGAGTTTTTTGATGACTGAACTTGAAAGTTTCAAAAACAAAACAACTTTCTTTGGCCCATTCAGGACCAGAAACTGACATTTGACAGGCGACTTAAGTAAGGCTGTGCTCAAGTTAAATCTGATCTAGTTGGGTTGGATAGGGTCTAACTGTATTGTGGCATGTCTCTGGTCTGTGTGTTAATGTGTCTAATAATCAAGTAGATCCAAACTGCAACTCCATCAGCTCTGGTCACAGGAGAAGTCCTACTCATTGCAGATGTTTTGCCACATATTCAAACCATGGTAGCACATAATGCTGCTACTGGTGGTCTTTCTTTCTGTCCACAGCATCAGAAAGGCATTTTCATAGAAAGGCATGGCATCAGTTCCAATTACCCTTAAGTTTGTTTTAGACTGGATTCACTTTTTAATATTTAGCCAGGTTACAAGGTCGGATTAGGGAATGAACGCTGACGGTGCGGGTGGTTGCAGGTTTAGTATTTACCACGTGTGTGTGTGTACTGATGGTGATTCCCTGACACCCCCAGAGATCCCGTCTCAGGATGTGTGTTTCCTCTCTCCAACAGTCTGACTATCCTTACATTGAGAATGTTCCCAGCATTAAAATACCCATGGACATCATGGAGCAGGAGCCCTTCTTAGGTGATAAGGCCTCTGACAGTGAGTAGATCCAAACTACCTGCAGCACCGGAGGGAAGCTCCTCCTGCTCGACTCTGCTGCTCCGCTCTTGTCTCTGATGACTCCTCCTGCTGTTGCCTTTTTATCTTTCACTCACTGCATGATATTAACTTTTTTTTCCCTTCTTTGATTTTGTCGTTCTTCTTTTCAAACCTGCATGAAATCAACTCACTCTCTTCTCCCTTTTACGCCTTCCTCTTGGATTTTGATGTGTTCCAGGATAATTCATTTCATCAACGTTGATTTTATTTCCTCAGAAACATTTATTTTATTTTTTTTATTTCCTATTTAAATCTCACTCTCTTTTTCTAACCCCTTTTTTCACTTTGGCTTTTAACCTTTTTGTGTAATCATTTGTTGTTGATTTTCTGGATTTTTAAGAGTTTTTGATAAATTGCTACATTGAAGTGGTGATTATGAAGTTTGCTCAAAACACAAATGAACTTGTTGTAGATTAATGTAAAAAAACCCCTGCAATTATCTTTGGACACTTTGTGTCTTTTGTTGAATCCGGTTATGCTATTTAGATGCAAATGACAAGCATGAACGGCTTACTGCAGAAGTTAAACCTTTAACTAAGAAACTTTTCAGTCAGTTTTAACATTCTTCATTTATTCACTTTTTTACTAAATGTAGGGGGTACTGTCAAACTTAAACACACTGATTTTTGATGAATGATCTAAGAGATATTTTTTTGAGTGTGCATGTTATCAGTCCATCTGAGCCTCCTGCAAGTATGGATTTGTTATTTAAATCAGGATACTGCACATGCATAACTGTAAAACAGCACAAATGATCTCAGTTACAAACACGCTTATGGTGTTTTTTTGTTCCTTTCACAGGAGAGAAGTCCCCATCATTCCTTGAACGACACACATCGTGCTGAGCAGCTTCGCTACTACCAGGCCAACTGCTTGTCAAGGTGAGATGTGAGTGTGTGTGTGTGCATGAGAGGGTGAATGTGTAATATACAGTTCACGACCTGACTGCCACAGACTTTCTCAAAATCTAGTGACCTAACAGGCCAAATTAAATAGTGAAAATGAAAGGAAATCAAATATAACTGGCACTGATATTCCTCTTGAATTCATTCATGTCCAAAGCATCAAAGGTTGCAAAAAGGTCACAAAGCGAGCTAACTAGCCGACATATGATGCCAGTCTGGACTTTAAAGGTCAGCTACGCTAATTAACTTATCTATGGCCAAACTGCACTTTTTCAAAGGCTAGCAGAGGCGCCACATTTAGCTCGGACGTCTCCTCTGCCTTGGCCTGTTTCTCTCTCTGGACTTTAAATCTGCAATAACTTATTTATTTGGGCACTAGGGGGAAGCGAAAACAAGCCAGGGAACACCATTGAGACATGATCAGCTTTTAAGTCAATTTTGTGAACTTGTTAGTATACAGTGAGCTATTTACATATTCAGCCATTACAATATTCTCATAACTGTTAACATATTTCTAGATAGATGATGAAAGTTATATAGTTGCTCTCTGTTTTGCGGTTCTACCAAACAAAATGCTCCTAAGCTTCCAAATGCTTTGGTTTCACACATAGCTGGTAATGAGCACATTTTTTTTTAAAATGTCTCTTGATAAGTTCTCAGTTTAAAAAAAGTCAAATACAGCTGCTAGAAAAAAAAAAATTCTTTTTGGCCTCAAAAAGTTATTTTAAACTCGATCAGTTCACTGCTTTTGTCTACAGCAGCTCTTTCCCTGATCTGTGACACATATGCATTGAAGACATGTATTTTTTAATTTTTATAGTGTTTTGGGGGATTATTTTGCCTTTTTATTTGGTTGTCAGGAATGTGAAGTGTTAAACAGTAGGGCACATTTTTATTTGTAGTAACAGTGTAAAACATACCCAGTCTATGTGTCACTGTCACTATATCGGGGGAGTGTATGTTACATAAGAATATACACACTGTGCTTCACTGATGTGAGCTTTAGAGGAGACAAAGGGTCTCAAAGAGGCAGAACAAGCCCTGTTTTTTCAGGGAAAATATTTGGAGCGATGATTATGATGCTCAAGAAGAGATTATGATTCTTCATCGTGTCCACAACATCTCTTGATGACCAGGATCCACGGGTCGTCACGTTTTGTTCCCGTATTACCACATCTGCTCCACAATTGTCAGCACAGTGCTGGTGGAGGGGGATTAGTGTTCAGGACAACGTGTGAAAAGCAGCTGTGATCACAGCACATCTGTGATGCCCTAAACAACTTACAAGATAAATTTTTCTAATTGGTCTTCAGCCATAGAGATCAAGTGGATGGGTCAGCTTCTGTTCACGTGGCTGGTGACAGACTGCAAACATTTTCCACGGACTGAGGTGGAACACATTTTCAGATCTTTGACTAAATTCCACACTGTACAAACACTAAACATCCTGCGCTCAAACTGTTGCTTAAGTACACGTACTTCTTGTTGATACTACAGCTTTACAATTAATGTTGTTTAGATGGAGCTCATTTTAACAGATACACCTTAAATATGGTGCTAATTGGTAGTTTTATTCTTTAGAAATATGTTAATTTAGCAACTTAATACAGTTTTTCTGTGTAATATTTCAATCCAGAAAATAACTGAAGTTATCACAAAAATGCAGTGGGGTAAATGCTACAGTTATTTCCTCAAAATTTAGCTTAAAATGTGTCAACCACAGAAAGAAAAAATCCCTTTATGAGGTTATTAAAAAATGCTCTAAAATACTTTAAATAGATATAGTTTTTTTACTTGGCTACTTCAGCCTTTGCTGCTTTACTTTATGGTTTCTGTATGAAACATTTGCATAATATTGATAAGCAGCTTTAAATTAACTCCATGTTGATAAGTAACCACCTTTCAGCTCCTCTCCTGACTGTAAACACCAAAACCAAAAGAGAAATCAGACTGGAACGGTTTGGTGTTGTGTTGTTTTAAAGACCTTTCAGTGATCTGGTCACGTGGCCATCAGAGTCAGTGTCATCGGACAGGGCAGGAACTGTAGTGATTCTCTGGTAGTGACATGCTGCCCTCCTCCACTCCCACCCACTTCTAAAACTAATCTTGTCCCAACTAAGACTGAAGCCAAATTGCTTTGAGCTCTGATGACCTCAGGAGCCACCAAACCACGATGGCTAGTTGTATTTCTGGCGTGAGAGATCAAAACACAGCGTCGTTATGATTCATCTCAAAAACACATTCATGAACACATAATTTCATCCACTACACAACACAAATCGGAAATATTACAAGCACTCAGACAAAACAACAGCTTACGATAAGTCACATGTTCAATTTATAATCCTACCACTTCATCCCTGAGGTTCAACTTAATCAATGTAGCTAAATGATTTCATATCAGCAGCTCTGTCGATGAAATGTCAATGGATCTAAAATATCAGTCTTGGCTGATTCTTCTCTCGCAAATCAGTTAGCTCTCAACAACACATCATGAAAAATACAAAGAGATGTTTTATAGGGGATTTTATTTTTCTGTCGGTACAAATACAGAACACAACCCTAACCCTATCTTTGCAAGAAAGCAAATACATGTATGTCTTAAAATTTTAAGCTTTTTATGAAATTACTGTTCCTCTCCAGGCGTTAAAACTCCTGAAAACTTGTTTCTGTTCATCAAAATTACATATGTAGAAGTAATTTTAATTATTTGATTCAATTCATCATTCATTCATCTTTTATTAGTTTGATATAATGGTGTTGATGTAACTCTACACCTTCATGTAGCATGTTCGGCTCTATGCAGCTCCAAACCTTTATCGCCACTAAACCCTTTACCTCTTGCCTCTTTTCGGCTGAATGAATCTCTGCGATCTGACAGAGTGTTTTGAGATGTAGACAAAGGATGAAGCATGAGTGAAATAAACTTAGTTGCTGACCAAAATGTTACTTATGCTGTGGTCCCATAATAAACAAATGGATCAGCGTCTGGCTTCTATATTAGATTTGTGGTAACAGTGCTCTGGAAAGAGGTGACTGTAGGCTGCAGTTTGGGTCTTTCAGATTTTTACACCCTATAGAAAATTAATCTCTAACACATTTCTAACATTGTTTATAAAATTTGCAAACTCAACTTGAAAAATACTGATAAGTGGCTACACCCAGTTTCTCTCCTGATACTCCCATTTTTTTGCAACACCACCAGGAAAACTAATGGCATCAGTTCCTCGGGTTTTTTACACATGCAACTGGTTATCTTAATTTGTGTTTTGTCATTGGTGCACTGCAGGGTGGAAATGATATTGATTGGCACTTAATGCTAATGCTGTCTAAAAAAAAAACTATATGCACATGCTAAAAAGGTTAAAAACTTGTTTTTCATCAGAGAAGGTCTTTAAAACTACTCTACACCTGAGCTTATATCCTAACAACAGATGCATTTGTGTTTTCAGCCCTGAGATGAGTCCACTGAAGTCTGTGCCTCAGATTAGAATAGACATGGACCCAGACGATGATAATTCATTCTACTGGAGGAGCAGAGGATCTGAAACGTCTCTATAGAGCACCGAACCACCATTGGGCGAATCCTGCAGCACCCGCAAGACAACTCTTACCTTTCCTTTATTTCTTTATTGTTTTTTCACTTCAAAATCCTTCCCAAGGTTTATAGACTCTGAATACAGTAAGTAGTGCAGATAAAAAAGAAGGGAATGCACTAAGGGGGGAAAAAAAATCAGTCTAACACAGAAATACATATCTAATGAAGCTATTTTAAAACCATTTCTGTCCTCACAGTCTTATCTCAGTGTTTTTGTCACAGCTCCACAGTAAACAGTCTTTGGTTTCCAACTCGGACTCTGTTCAGTGTAACTCCCCAGCACTCTTCTATGCAAATGCTGCAGCTCTCTCTGACCACGCATGGAACACCACCCCTGCTCTTTTTATATAAATATATAGAAATATTATCCGTCTGATTTTTTTTTTTATATAAAATAAATTACTCTAATAACATTTTCCTGTAGCAGGAAAAATTATGTTTTTATAGCTCTACCTCTTGTTTTAGATCAATTGCTTCTTATGAACAAATGCAACATGTTGATTTTTGACGCAGCATGGGGGTTTTGATATTTTCTCTCTGTCCTCTTGAAGAGTTGAAAGGATTCAAGAGATTCACTGTATTATAGCGTGTGAAGGAAACGTGTGCAAATAGATCTTTTAAGTTAATTAACAGCTAATTAATGCATATTTGTATGTGCAGATGAGTAAATATTTTTATGATCACTTTGGAAAGCAGTTCTGATTGCTTCATCTTCTCTTTCTAATTTTCTGATTCTGTCTTTCACCTGTTCATTTCAAAGCTTTTGTTACCTGTTTTAACTGAATCATACATTTCTTTATCTTTTTTTTTGTTTTTCTCTTTTTTAATGATTTTTGTTGTGTGCAGTTTAACAACTTTTTCTTTTTTTGTTTATTTGTGGTTAAAAAACAGTTCAGCGATTCATAATCATCTGATTTTTTTCCTCAGCCAAACTTAAACTCTAACTAGGAATGCATATCATATAATTGCTTGTTCTGCACAAACTTCTTTACCTAAGTGACTTATAAGAGATTGATCCACACTGAAATTCTTATGGTAACAATATGATAAATGAGAAGGGAAATCAGTTCCATGTGAGCTTCAAGCAGTCAGACAGTTTTCGGTCCACAAGAGGTTTGTTTCTTTTTGTCTCAGCTGCTGTTTAAATTATCTGATGTGAAAATAGGATTGATTTTTTTTGTTTTTTTTTGTCTTGTTCTGGTTTGTTTCATACATTGACGGATTTAACACTCACATGCCATACTGTATCTACTCTGAGGAAGTTATTGGTCGCTGTTAACACTATCCCTGTCAATTAATTCTTTCACCAACTGGGCTGTTATTTTCTCAAGTTATAATCATACGGACACATACCTAAGCACTTCATTTTGTTTCTACACATCCTTTTTTTGCCAATATGTTAAATTAGATAAAAATTTGCAAACTCTTATATGGTTTAATGGAAGAATAAAGCAATAACTATTTGCTTCAGTTTTGCAAAGGTATCAAAATAACCTCAGTTGGTTCGTGGTAGAAAGGGGCTGTAGTCGGTGACCTGTACCTCTTCCAGTGTTGTTAAAGTATGTGTTAGCATGTGGGTGTTAGGAGAGACTTGCACAGGGTCCAAACTCAATGTCAAAACATATCAATATTCATCACTGTCTTTAGGGCATTATCTCCCTGAAATGAGGCCGAAGATGCACAAACTTTTGTATATTTAAGCTTGAAATTTCTGTCTTTATCTCCACCACAGAAATAAATTAAGCTCTTTATCAAATGAGCCACCTTCCTCCTCTGCAAATTATGTACATAAGGAAAAAAAACCCCCACCTCGGCTCAAACCAAAATGCAACAAGTTGTGTTGTACCATCGCGGTTGTTGTGTTTCATTTGCTTTGGTCAGTTTGTTTCAGTTCTTCAGGCAAAGTGACGGTGGTTATTTTATGCTCCACATCAGCGTATGTCGCCACCAGCAGCAGAGAGAGGGAACAGGTGTGACTTCATGTGTGAGACATGTTATGTGCAGAGCTATTAGTTTGAAGTGTGTCGTACTGTGTAAGCATGTCGGACGAAAATCTACAACATGAAATGAAAAAAAACCTGCTAATTTTAGCGAATGGATTAATGATTCTTTTTTTGTTTTTGATTAACTTTTTGTGACTTTTTAGGACAGTTTAAATGGTTTATTTTAGAATTTATATTTTTCAAATGAAATGTTTATTGAAAATAAACTGAATGATCAAACAGTTACAGTGTGCTTGTTCTTAAATATAAATATTTGTATTTCACTGCTTGTTGAACCAACTAAGGCTTTTACAACTGAATTCACAGTTTAACAATTTAGGCTTTAGGATACTGTGGTGGACCTTTTTCATAAATTTCTGATAATTTACGGAGTAAAATACATGTACACTCATTAATCTAAACAATCATCAAATGTCTTTCTCAAATTCAATTTTGCATACTAGTTTTGAGTACTTAAAGGGTTCACACTGAAATGAAATAATGAAGTAAATTTTGTCAGGAGGCGGATTAAATTGACTGTGCTGTTGATGGACATGATTCATACAGACCAGCAACTGTTCGTTGAAAGAAGTTAACAAATAATAAACTGTAAAAGGTATAAACTTACATTTTTTATGGCCAACAACTTAATAAAATCATGATGGACCTATGTCCATCTGCACCATTTGACTGTCATCAATTTCTGTCAGACCAACATTCTGAAGTTACCCTGCAAAAATACCCCACAATCAATTTTCATTAGTGTTTTGTTAATATGCAACAGTTAGTATGCAGTAATGCAGTAGTGCAGTAATGCAGTAGTGCGTCTGGTTAAATTTTCTCAGAAAATAAGGCCCTGTATGCAGCATTCATACTTACTGAGATTAGTTTCAGGTTCAGTCAGTCAACATCTCACATCTTCATCTACATATTAAAGTACATATCAATATTTGTAACAACCTAAAGGACCAATATTACACCACTTAACCCAAAAACCCTTTCATGATACATTTTGTGTTCTCCAGATCGACAGCAACACCTATAGATGACTAGTTCGGTAGCTCCCTCTAGTGGCTGTTCAGTTACATTACATCATAGAGAAATGAGTCATCAAACAGTGCTGTTGTTAGGGGTGTTGCCAGGTTTTCATCAGGGTTCACCTCAAATGATCCACTGTAAGTCTGACTGCAGCACTTTTCAAAACTCCACATTTACTCCTCCACACATTAGTGTCTGCTGTTTGATATTCTCCACATGATTACAGACACAAAGAAGGAATTTTTCTTCAGGTTGCAGGGGGTACTTGCTTTGAGTGCTACCTAAAGTAAAAAAAAAGCTGAAGTTTTCTTT
>JAQNCA010000027.1:5375881-5390403 GCA_029783725.1 Acanthurus tractus
GTCTTTGAAACTGTGCAAACTTCTGCAAACTCATCTTTGTCCTCCTCCTATGAGTGTGTAACTGGTACTGCGTTTAACTGTTGGGTCTGCACTTGCAGCAGCTTTTGAAAATGGCTCTGCTGCTCTGTAGATCAACCTACCCTCAAAAGATTCACTCTTATTAGATTACTTCAAAACTCATCCCACAAAAAGGGTAGTTTTGATTGGATCTCTTCTCCATGCGTCCCTCCCTAACATTTTTGTTTCATTTTTATTTGTTGACCAAAGTGTCAGTTATATGTCGTCACAGTCTTTGTCATCATATCTGACTTTTTATTGGGTCTTTATTTAGTTTTCGTAGTGAAAAAGGTTTGTTGACGAATATTTTTCATCATAGTCTTTGTCAACGAAATTAACACTGAAAGCAAGGTATCACAGACAAAACAGAATGCAAACAAACAAAAAAAACAGCACCCTTTAGCTACATATTTGCCTAAAGAGCACAGCTCAAATTTGAGCAGAATGCATAAAAGAGGCAAAAAAAATCCTAAGAAAAACGTCCAAGTCAGGTCAGGCTGCAGTTTGCAAAGACGCACATGAAAGCCTCCGAGGGCAGGAGGTAGAAGACTTCTTGGTGTCACAGGTGAAAACTCAAGTCACTCAGCTGTAACTTCAAGCTCTGTCAGTAAAACACTGGGCTGAACCCATTACCAGTCGCCCAGCATGCCCACCAGGGAGATCTGTGATGACAGCCTCATGCTGTGTGAGAAAGCCAATGACACTCAGACAGCCAATGACTTTTGATCAGATGATGGATCACACACTAACAAGTGTGTGTACGGCCGGAAACTGGACACTGTTCAGAGGCTCTGGAACTGGTTCAAAGTAAATTTTCAAAATAACATTGCAGTCAAATAAGGAAAAAGATTTAAAACTCCTCTGGACATACAAATCAGTAGTGTGATGTGTGTCACTCTGCCTCAGAGTGTGTTTGTGCTTTCTTTGTGAACCCAGGAGGAGAGATGAGTAAGTCAGAGCATTATACACGTCCTTCTGTCCCTGTGTCCCTGCATGCAGTCTTATTACCCTCTTGTTTGGCCTTAGAGTGTTTGATTAAGACTGGACAACTGCAATTTACTCTTGTAGGAAGCTTTTATCTCATCCACAATTAAAACATTACAATTCATAATGCGTTAGAGTGACACTGATGAGGTTTTCTGCACTGATGCTTATTGGCTCCCTGCAATTTAGAAAACACATGGAAGAAGCTTCATATGGAGATGAAAGTGGCACAGATGTATTAGAATCACTTTGACTCCCACTGGTTCACAGCCTCCAATGACAGTGCTGGTCACATAAATAATAAGTTGAGGCTCATGTCAACAAATCATCACATAATAAAAATAATACATGAGCACTGTGTAAAATCTTTCTGAAGAAATGCCCACACGTATCTTTTAAACCAATCTGTACCTGGAAAGGTAGAAGTTACATTTGCTTGGTCATGAGTAATCTGATTAAACATCCTTTAGAAATGTGAGCAATTATCAGACATAAAACTAAAACCATTTAAAAATGAACTTGAACTCACAAAATGCTCATTTCCACTTGGAAATATTGAAAAAAGGACCAAGACTTTGTCATATATTTTGTTGAGTTGTGTACCTACATGATCTTAAATGTTTCTAACAATGTTCAAACTGACATAAAATGTCATTTAGTCATCATCTTTTAGTCTCTCACTAACTTCCGGGTAACACCAATCAGAGAACAAAGAGGGTAGTCTGAAGTTTAAAGCAGCAAATCTCATGATCGTTTTCTACTTCACAACATCACCAACCTAAGACTTTTTTAAAATTTGTTTTGAAAGAGAGAGAAGCAGCAAAAGCTACATATTTTTGGTTTGAAGGCAGCACTGGTGCGACATTGTGTGGAAACAACCAAAGAAGTGCAATAATAGGCTTCAGCATTATCAGTCCCTGTATTAAAAATAGAAGCTCAAGTTGAAGAAACCATTTTTTTCTTCAATCATGTGCAGAAGATTGATTATCAACTTGAAGACGCTTAACTTCAGTTAGAAGACCTGCACAAATGGCCACCCTGTTATTGTGTAACCAGTAGTGTTTTGTAAGAGTGACTCACTGAAGTGGTTAAATTTGAAACAGCAGAGAATGAGACCAGGTCGTTCTGCCCCACATCTGAGTCCCAGAAGAGGCAAGGAAAAATACCACCAGCTACCACAAGCCAAACCATAACCACACTTACAACCCATGAAACTCCACGGCAGAAGAAAAGTACCCCTGTGGTGTGAGTCAGATTGGATGGAGCCTTGGATGCTCCCTCTGGCTTCTAATTGCCCACATCTTGCAAATCCATAACCTCGAGATTCTATTGTGAAAACATTATTAGTCTCCAGCCTAAGTGGGGAGAAAACCCTGGTGACATTCTCACATTTTCATTTTTCATACTTTTATAGGCTTCAGAGCAACAGAAGATATTATACAAGTCCCTTCCACAAGTGGCAAAATTGCAGAAGATTTCCTAAATATCTCCCCTTTTGCAAAGCAAAATTTTATTTCTCAGATTTGGCTTTCACCTCACTCATACAATTAATAATCTAAGCTATATTATCATAATGGTGTTTGCCAATCAAGCCCAGTACAGTTAGAGACTGAGGGTCACACTGATGACAGTCTGCAGTCTGATTTTCGACAATTAGACACCTACACTGTCAGCTTCTCTGCTGTTAGTCACCAGCAGCCCTGATTAAGCACTACAGAGAAAAGAAAAATCCCCTCCAAAGACAGAAGACACAGGAGTATGGCAGATCCCTTCAGGACTGTCTGGGCTCTGATGTGTTTGTGTCTGTGGATCTGGATCCGCATGAAGTGCTGTTTCAGTCTCAGCTTGTTGTCTTAGCTGTAAATCAGCTGAATGCATCTTTTCTGTCAACAGGATGGCCGTTTGGTAGCCTCGTCTGCAAAATGAGCGGCATGGTCCAAGGAATCTCTGTGTCAGCGTCTGTCTTCACTCTGGTTGCAATCGCTGTTGACAGGTAGGTACAGCGCCCCCCCCCTTTTTAAAAAAAATTTACTGCTTCAATATCACAGAACATTTTCTTCTCTCTCTCTCAGTCACACTTTGATTGCAGTGCTTTGATTGCAAAATAATATGTATAAGTATAGATTGCTTGTGTTTTAACTTCAATGTTTGGCTTAAAAACACAATGTGGTGACAGTTTCCTACACTGCTTCAAACAAATAAGAAAAAACTGACTAATTTCTTTTTGAAATTAGGGGTGAAACATGATAGAAAGGGGTGAAACATGATAGATGATGAACAGCATATGGGAGTTTTTCCTTCAGTTTTATTGTCTTTTTCACTCGTGGTGCTCCGCCCACAAAGTGCATTGTGAATGTAGTTTTTTATTTTTCTTGACTGTGGTCCTTCTAAACTATTTTCCTCCGATTTTCACAACTATTATTTCAGAAATCAGAAATCAAAAATACCATCTCTTTTGTAATATCACTTGTTGACACAGTTTGAACTCTCATCTTTAGATGCCTGTTTTGACTTGACAGGCATAGCAACAGTTACCAAGGAGCACGACTTGGCAAAGGGTCAATTGTGTAGCTTACTGGCAGCAATAGGATGCAAAATGGGTCAGATGGATGGTGCATTTTAGAGTACAAGGCATGGTCTGTATATGGTCAACGGCTCAGAGACACTGAGAATATTTGATTCATTCATTATGTTTAATATGTTGGCCGGAGTCTCTTCCAGCCTGTCATAGTAATTTAACTTTGAGTACAGTATATTTCAACAAGGTTATGAATGAACCTCCTGGATTAACTAATTTTTATCATTTTTAATCTAGATTTGCATCAAAATACAGAGATTTTATAATGCAGGTAACTTCGAGGGTCATGAGAAAAAAGCAGATATTGTTGAGAAACAATCTGTATCAAAGTCAAGTAATGTGTTCTTTTGCTTGTTTTTATACAGTATTATCCAGTACTTATCAATACAGACACGAGCAGGGTTGAATTGATATTTTTTTTTAATTTGTCAGGGACTTTTTTGGGATGTTTGTGCTATGCTGTGTAACTGCTTTACATCGAGCTGATAGCAGTCGGAAGTTAATCCTGCTTAATCACTCTACAAACCTTTGGAAGAGGCTGCAGAATCTCACAGTTGGGAGATACAGCTCGTCTGACACTAGAGCCCAGCGAACGCACACATCCGCTGGAGTCAGAGCAGCTCTCCAAGCTGTGAATATGACAGAGCTGATATTTTATCATCGCCCTGCCCTCAGTGTCTTAGGCACTTAATATCTGTATGCGCTGGCGGTTATCTGTGCCTCTGGAAAGGACAGATGAAGTTTGAAATGCTTTGACGTCCAAAAGTCAAAGTCACTTCGCATATCAAGAATTAGATTTGAGCTCTCCTGTCAATACTTTTGGACAGTGTTTTCATGCACAGATAAGCCAGACCACTTTGTAGTCTTAGCAATTGTATTAATTTGTTCTAATGTACAAAATTGCTGTCAAGCTTATTAGCCATCCCCAGCAGCAGAGTCAAAACTACTAGAGGAGGTCATATAATCTCTCTTTATTGTTGCTGCCATAGCCAGACACTCTAATGTTGTCTGGACTGTCACCGACTGCAGGGAAACGACTCTAATCACAACCCTAATAGAAAATATACAGCTTACTCAAAAACATAGAGGAATACAATAGTTTTCTGTGCAAACCTCTTAGCTTTTTGGAGTTTTTACCAAACTCACAAAGTAAAGCTGATCAAAGAACAATCACACAGAACTTCAAAAGAATAAACCATGAAAAGACGATTTCTATAAGCTATTCATCATCGTTTGGCAAAAACAGCATGCCACCGTCTCTGTGGTCTTCTAAAAGTACAAAGACAACCTTTGTGCACAGTTCAACGTGCACATTACGTAGCTTTAATTAACAGATGCAAAAACTGTCGCTGATTACAATGAAGGTAATAAGGGGAATTGGGTTAATTATGCCCCTATTTTTGCAGTGCAAATTGAAAAAACAAATTGAAAAAGAGGTAATTATTGAAAAACAGTACTGTCAGTGTTCTTGATACAAGCTGAACATATTTGTAATTCTGATGCCAATTATTTGTTAATTTGCCTTCATTCTCTTAATCTTGCTCAAACCTGAGCTGGGCATCTATTTTATGCTGCATTAGCATCATCTTTATACCAATGAAATCCATGAAAATATCCCCTCAATGTGGAAATAGCCACAATTTATCCCTTTTTGAGTTACATTAACTGTAGTTATAAAAGTTGTGCCCTTTAAAGTAATTTTTTTTTGCTGTTCTGTATATTTTTGAGCCATAATTATTTTCAAAAGCAGCTGTAATGTCTAAATGCATCTTCTTTATCCAGTTTTTTTTCAATCCTTTTGCAGATTCAGATGCATTGTCTACCCATTCAAGCAAAAGCTGACCATATCCACAGCTACACTGATAATAGTCATTATCTGGGTTCTCGCAGTATCCATCATGTGTCCCTCTGGGGTGATGCTACAAGTTACCAAGGAGCAAACCATTCGGGTGTTACTGGGCTACGATAATGAAACAAGCCCGTTTTACTGGTGCAGAGAGAACTGGCCAAACCAAGAGATGAGAAAGATTTACACCACAGTCCTGTTTGCAAATATCTACCTTGCTCCTCTTTCCCTCATTGTCATCATGTATGCCCGGATTGGCATTACGCTTTTCAAAACAGCGGTCCCAACAGGAGGAAAGCCAGGCCACGACAGCCGCCACACTGTGTCAAAGAAAAAGCAAAGGGTGATTAAAATGCTCCTAATAGTTGCTTTGCTCTTCATCCTTTCCTGGCTGCCTCTGTGGACCCTCATGATGTTGAGTGACTATGCCAGCCTCACTGAGCAGCAGTACAGAATCATCAACATTTACATTTACCCCTTCGCCCACTGGCTAGCCTTCTTCAACAGCAGCGTCAACCCTATCATATATGGTTTCTTCAATGAGAATTTCCGCAGAGGATTTCAAGCTGTGTTCAAGTTCAGCCTGTGCACGGCGGACGGACAGCGGAGGAAAACCTACTCGCACAGGCTGCAGGGGAACTCTGTGCTCCCAGCTAACAATGCACAAACCTCCTTAGAGCCTATTTCTCTCAACAGCCTGGATAAGACCACTTCCAGGCAACTCAACCATGTCACTGAGCAGGACTTAGTCATGGAGGACCTGGAGAAGGGATCCTGCAGCAGTGGGGGCGTCACAGCAGTGTCTATTTGAGGAGACACACAGAGACACTGAGATACTTTTAGGTGATAAGGAAAGATGTTCTCTTTTTAACATCCAGATTTAAGTCCTACGATGAGTGGAATTAATTTGCCAGGGTCATCTGAATAGGTTTTACAAGTTCAGTCTGATACAGTCAAATAGAGTCAAAATGTAGACAAGAAAAAGGACAAAACTGGACAACAGTGACATGTATTGAAGTTATTTATATTTTAACGGCCCTGTATTCCTTTAAAAACAATTAATGCAGCAAGCTACCTCGCAGTGTTTGCATACATAAATATATGAAATGAACATTTAAATCACCAATTTGAAAAGAGAACATTCAAATTGGTGGTTGATCTTTACTTATCACCTACAAGGCACACGATGTATGTTGCACATATTGTGCCGTGTTGGAATGAAAGCAGGTTCTGCAGTCAAGCTGCAGTTCTTAACAAAAGGAAAACAAATCTTCTCAGCTAGTTTATTAATGATCAGATAGCTTCTGTTAATATTGCATCGATAACAGCTCCATGATAAAACCAATATGTATAAATGTATTGACATGCATTTGCGTGTATGTACTGTGTTTGCAGAGCAGATTTCAAGAGAAAAGTCCTTTAATGTCCATGTTGCTTTGCACATTGGGAACAAACTTCTGTCTTCATTATTCTTCACTACTCTTGAGAATCAGAGGCACTTGAAGTGCTTTCAAAGCTTGACAAGAAAAACAAATTTGAACACTCGAACATGCAAACAAAGGCTTCAGTGCAGCAATGGAAATTCAAGTAATAATTTTTTTTTGATACCTTGGGTATGGTCATACAGCACAATAGCATTTAAGCCCACCACTTCATATTTTTTAAAATCAAAAGTGCACAAAGGAATGTGGGACTAAAGAAAACCATCAAGGCTTTTACCTTGTAAGGTCCTAGTCACTGGCAGGGAACAGAGAATGAGCCCACCTTCCTCTGACAAAAAAGGTACTTCTGTACAGAGAGTGCATTTGAACATCATACTTTGATGTTCACAGATTATTATAAAAACCCCTGGCGATGAAACTCAGTGCTTAGCGGGTCTATACCTTGAAAAGTAAAGTATTGCCAAGCTACTTACGTTGCTATACTGCATCAAATGTACCTTTTAAATTGAAGGATTTAAATGACCACTTTCTTAATTATTTACAAGCTTAACCTGTTTATCCTCTTAAACTTGGTTTTAAAATGCAAGGAGATGTACCTGTGCAGTAAAGACTGCTATCCTTTCATTACACACACATCTACTCAGTCTTTTGCTCTATGCATAATATTGGATGACATGATATCAGCTGGTAAGTTTTGACATCTTCCTATTTAAACAAAGATCACTCATTAGCATTCATTAACTTTAGCACATGATTTGCATGACAGCATGCAAATGCATGAGACTCATTATAATGATTTATCGATCAATAATCCTTTAATTACTAAAATGTTGAAGACTGAGGTGAAAGCTTTTGAGAGCTTGTGAATATTTGTGATATTGATTTAAGAAATATGTGCAGTTACTTCTGAGAGTCATCTTATAACGACGAGCACAGCTGGGTCAATATTATTGACATTTTTCTGTCACTGTTTGACTGGCTTTGCCCCACAAATGTGACAAAGCTCTGACTGGCTTGGTTGGGCTTCCAACCAGGAAAAACAGCTATCAATAAGAACAACAGACCAATTGAATTGCTGAAAACAAAAACCAATGCTGACAGAGATTCATTAGCTTTGGTGCAAGGCTACAGAAATCCAACAAATGATTTTAATCTGATTGCTCCGGTGAAAACTGGAGTCTAGGGGCTGATAGAAACTTCTAAATGTCTTACTTTTGGTGTATTATGATGATTGTAATCAAACTAATGTCAAACAGATAACATAAAAATGTATTTGGTGTTAAAATGATAAATTCTTCAAAGAAACCTGAAGTAGAATTTTGTATACTAAGCAATATGATGCCCTAACAATGTTGTTTGTACAAACCATACCAAATATAGTGGCTAAAACAAGATTTTCTTGCCTTAATTCACTTATGATCAACATGAGCGAGTCAACAATTTTGCTCACAAAGATAAACACTGAGCAAGGACAAAAACACAAAACAAAACTTAGCTAGCAAGCTAGCCAGCTAATATTATAGACCATACAATCTGCAAGAAGTCAAACTGATCTGGTGAGACTTTACTCATGTTTTTTTCCGAAAAGAGTTCTGTCTTCATTCTCCAACTTTTTTTCTTTTATTTTACTTTTAATCTTTTATTACTGTTGTTTTAAATTTTATCGTTACACAATGTTTCTAAAATAATTAAACCACTATTTGAAGAGAGTAACTGTAGGGATAATTAGATTGTGTCAGTTGGTGTAAGACTTAAACCTTTTGCCATCAAAATTATTGTTTATTCATTCAAATTAAACATGTATAAATAGCAAGTAAGTGGATACAATGTGCACTGAAATAAAAAGGGCCAATTCTGCAGGTCAATCAGATAAAGATACTTTTTTGTTGCTCTTGTCATGAAGGTTTGAAAGCCTTTTGGCTTACAAAAAAGAAGCCAGCAGTGATAGCATTATAATTTAGCCATCTATTTATAGATATTTTTTAAATCCAGGCTTTTCTTGAAATCTGCTCTTTAAAAGGGTGCTATATGTAAGAATTTTCCACCTGTTCAATTCAAACTCCACACACCAGGTAAAAAAGTTGGGGGAAAGGGGATATGTGCAGGCCCTCTAATTGTAAATCTCTCCTTCATTAAGTTATCTGTAATTAGCCACCATTAGCATTAACAGATATTTACTTTCAGGTCTAAAAAGGGTCTTTAAGAACATTGCTTCACTCCAAAAGCTTTCTTCAGCTATGAAGAGTAATGGAGATGTCGAATTTCCGTTAAATGTTAAATGTTAAATGTTAAATGTTAAATGTTAAATTGGTTTTATTTCCATTCCCTTCCTTTTTTGCAAAACAAGGTCTCCTGCAGAGAGCGGGTGATGGTGGTCTTCTGCCTGCAATGACATGAAGTGCAGAACATGTGTGTAAAGACGTTACAGCACCACATTGGGCTTCAGGCTTTTTATGATGAATCTGTGAAACACAAATCAAGGAGTGGCAAAGAGGCATGATGACAAACAGTGGGGAATAGCTTTTAAAGAGGAACTGTTGTGTCAGTGAACATGCTTCTCTTTGTGTGTATGTGTGCGTGTGTGTGTATGTGGTGTACTAGATGTGCTCCTTTTCACAGTGATGAGCTTGTCCAATTGCTGTATTTATCTATGTTATCCAATTTCCTCCAAGAGAGATCAGGCCCTCGACTGATTCTACCGCCCCTAACCTAATGCAAAAAGTTGCTGAGGAAGTCGAAAAATGAAGTTCACAGCATGTGGAGTGAGCTGAACAAGGCCTGAGATTTTTTCAAGATTTCACAGAGAAATGGCTGGTCTCCTTCTGCTGCTGCCTCCAGCTTGTGGGTTTTGGTGGGGTGGGGCTTAAAGGGTTTATAGGATGTATCAGAGAGAAGGGCAATTGTAGTGTATCTGTTCAAATCATAGTTTTATCTTACTGCAGTTTAAAATTGTCCTACAGTGAGCAGAACACACATGAACATTCAAACATTTTTGACCTACTAAAACAAAAATATTATTTTTTACGTTATGTTGGTCAGTGGTATTTAGTCACTGTGTTTTTTTTTTCTTTTTAAAACAAACTAAAATTCTTACATATAGCTGCTTTAAACATGTACATAAAAGGTCTAATGATGCTGAATTTAATTTGTTCATGAAATGTGCCATACATGTGCCGTGATAAATCTCAGATGAAGTTTTGCTGTTATTTTATTTTGAGCTCTCTGTGGACTCTTGTACAGGTAACATGTACTTTTAAATAGGAAAAAAAAACAGAGGGGCCTGCATTGGCCCCAAAACATGTATTGTGTTGTGTAAGTATATGTTGCTGAATCTAAAGCTTTGATTACAAGTGATAATGTGGTTCTGTCTGTGAACTAAACTAGAAACATTTTGCAGGGTGGTGTACTTAAAAGCCTTTGGTTCACTTTGGAGCTCTATTGTTGCCCATTTAGAAAATTGATATTGCTGTGATATAAAAACTTAAAAAAAAAAGAAAAAAGAAAACAATAAGAAACAGTATCTGCTCATTTCTCAGCCACTGTTTTATGAGAGAACTTAAGAGTAAAGATAGTTTAAACTGAAATGACACTCTCTAGTATATACTGCAACTTTTCTAACTAACCAATTTTATTTTTAAACAAGCTGTCATTAGGATTATTTAGGTCAGTGGATATGTAGCAAAGCCATTTTGCCACTTATCCTTACTGTGACTGAAGAGCCTTTTAACCCAGGCACTTTTAACCCTGTGTGACACTGGTGGCACATGAGGTCAGATT
This sequence comes from Acanthurus tractus, assembly GCA_029783725.1. Taxonomy (NCBI): domain Eukaryota; kingdom Metazoa; phylum Chordata; class Actinopteri; order Acanthuriformes; family Acanthuridae; genus Acanthurus; species Acanthurus tractus. The sequence continues at coordinate 5,386,566 of JAQNCA010000027.1, forward strand.
TCAATTCAAGAGTTTTTCTCACATCTATTATGTTCTAATTTCATTACTTTTATCACTTTGGTTTATTGTTTTTATTCATACTCAACTTATTCTGCTGTGCAATCTATGTCAATACATCCAGCTTCCTGGGACACCTTGAGCTGAAATGGGTTTAGTCTCTGAGTTTCAGTATGGCCGTGTGATAGCAGGGGCCCCTTTTGACCCTGATTTGACCACCTTTGAAGCGCTAGTTCACGTTTTCTCACTGAATACTGCTACTGACTTGGGAAATGTCCTTTTGTCTTTCATACAATCCATCAAATTCCATCCTTCAGTTGTTTTTGACAGGCTGATCATAAGGGACCGCTTGTTCAAATATCCGGTTTCATGTAAATGCAGATCCTCAAGGCCACTGAACAAACTGAGTGTTACTGTAGTGTCACACACTTAAAAAGCTTTAAGGGTCACATGCAGTGGTCAGGATTTGATAGCATTGAATCAAATCTAAAAAAGTAGCAAATCTCAATATTTTAATTAACCAACTCTAAAATGTAGATGGTTTATTTAGCTGAAAATTGAAGTTAAGCTTGAAAAATATGGATATTTTACCCATTTTGAAACCAGCAATATCAAGCCTAATTAAGGACTGAGCCATAGAACAAAAACATCCCAGGGTAAAGTCAGTTTGTCAGCCTTTTAGCCTTACAGCTATAACTGTGTGTTGTTTTTTTAATGAGATAAGGAAACAACACACTCAAGATATTATTAAATCTGATCAAAGGTTGTTAAATCCACAGTGAAACTGTTTAATATTTCCACATGTATGTTATATGAGCATGGTGCCCCTCTTCAGCATGTGCTCTGGTAATTTACTAGGTATTTTTTTAAGAAATGTTGGATAACAACAACACAATACCTACAGCTAAGTACATGATATAAAAATAATACCTTTTACAAACTTAATTAAGGGAAACATTACAACAGTTTTTGATATATAAGGTTAAGGACTCATGTCAGTGGGTACTGGTAACATTTTTGTCACAATTTTCAGTATGTTTTTAACAAATGTTTGTCATTTTCCAAGTCAAAGGCAGCCATTTGTGTTGAGGTATTCTTGCCAAAAAATTTCAGTGGCATCCATACTTAGTTTATAAAATTAACACTCATGCTAGCAGTAGAAATATTGCCTGTGAGTCGTTACAAACCAACAATATGTGACACTCCAGTATTGAATGTAATGAATTTGTACTTTTTGGTGCCTGTGGTGAAAAACAACCCCTTTTTTTCCTGCAAGTATTGATGAATAACTGTGAACTACTTATTTGGGACCTCGAGACTCTTGGTACCTTTGTATTGTCTGCATGTGAATATCTTGTGTGTTGGCATGTGTGTGTTTTTTGTGTCTGCACCTACATGTTTTTAAACAGGAGTTTTAAAGATTTTTTTGTTTGGACACAATGTTTGACTGCAGTTTTTACAGGAAATGAGACAGAAGGTTTTTATAAAGAGTGAGGAAGTAAATGTGTCCTTTTTAATTGTGAAGGGCTATTCATTATCTATTACCTCTGTGATTGTCTGCACAAAATACAGTTTAACTGCAAGATTTTTACGGTCAAAGATTCTGAGTGTGAACAAAGGCTTGTTAAAGCCTTTACTGGTATAAATGAGTATTTTCTTTGCACATTATCTGTTGTAGTTTGATTTAAATGAAGGATATTATGACCGTAATTAAGAGAAGATTTATTATGATGAAAACTGCTGTGCCTCTGGAGAAAAGCAAGCTCCCATAATGAAATAAAATTTCAAACTCATTTTTTCTGCAAATCTCTGATACATCCTGGAATACAAAGCTAGCCTGAGTAGATGAGCCACAGTAATATATGGGTATATATGGGTAATAGACTAAATATGACATCTAGTTAAAAAGTATTGAATTGTAATTTTTGTGATCACATTTATGTTATACACATGATAATGTAACTGCATAACAGCATATGCTCTTCCTTGGTGGAGGTTCAGACTAAAAGCAGGCCTGTTTTTAAAGCCTCAGGGTGTTTTGTTGGCGAGGCGTGTTATTTGCTCTGAGAAATTGAAAAAAAGTCCAGGAAGTCCAGTTGCAATAAAAGATTAATCCATTTAAAAGCTCATCAGATGCCTCAAAACTGCAAAATGGTTTGTTTAACCCGTGGACAGGATTTTACAAAGTTAAAAAGTTGTCACGTTGACACACTGGCTGTAAGGTAAACATGAGAAATGGCATAAAGCAAGATTAGTTTAGTGAGGTCATATTAAAGCAAAAGTTTAGCCAGCTCCCACTTTGAGTTGAGCGACCCTGCATTGACTGCAAAGCTTTCAGGATCTCAAGATTTGATTTGGTTTTGATTCTTGGGGTCACTATTGGACTCTTAATATTGTTTTCGATGAACCATAAGTAATTTGATGAACTTGCTTTGCTTAACTGTGTACCAAACTTTTCATGGTGTCCATAGTCCATTGAAGATAAATAATCCCTTTCAGCCTTTTCATTAAAAAACAAACATTATTAACTTTGAAAGTGTCTTAAGATCTCCTGCCTCATACTGGCATACCAACTGTCAGTTGCAGTGAAGAGCAGCATTGCTGCTGCTCTGTCAGCTCTTCTGAAAGTCACTGTTGTCTGAGATAAATAAGCAGACACTGGGTTCTCAAAGCATTACACGCTGAGCACCAAGTGAATTTATTCACCTAATGTTTAGGAACTTGTCTTGTTTGTTACTGCTGATCTCTGCTCTGCTCATTAACATTGGTCTCCATGATCACCATTTACATGACAGAGAAGGCTCCATCTTTGAACTCAGGCCAGAAAATGGCCTTAACATGGTTGGATCATGAGACTAATTGTGATAAGTACAATGAGGTGTTCTTATTCTTTGTCATAACAACACACAAGGTACTGTATGTATGAAGAAAAAGATGATGCTAAGGAGACATTTCCTTGGTTTAATGTATTTATACGTCTGAACAGTTCAGAGTAAATAATGCTGTTTGTGGCTGGTGACCAAAGTAAGACTATTCTGAAACGTGTTTGTAGTTGGATTAATGGTAGTTTCACTGATGAGAGTTGACCTGTGATGTAGTTTGTGGAACTCGTGGTTGACTTTCTGCAGTTTAATATGGGAAATCTCACAAACTGATTTAGTCCAGGAGTTAAACTGTTTAACTTTAATTAAACAGAAACAACTCAGTCATGGGTTGTACATAATAACAATAAATTTTTAGGTGATGCCCTATGTTGTGCAAACTGTGTATACGTATACAAATAAATCAACAAAACTTAATAAAGAGAAGTTTTTTGGTTCACATTAAAGTCTGTGCTCAGCTCATGTAAATGTGAGCGGATGACTGAGCCAGCTTGTTTGGAAGGAAAACAGAATAAAACCTGCCATTCTCTCAGTGACTCCATTAAGCCGAAACTTCTCCGATAACACAGTCAAAAGATATTTTTGGTACTTATCAAAAGCTATGAAGCTATTTTGAAAATGACAACTATCAAAATGAAAACTCTTCTTCCCGAAATGTTTTTTAATGTCACACTAAAATTGTGCTCTTAGACCATTTGAAATCTCTGCAGAGGCAAAAACTCCGCCCAAATGTGTTTTGAAAATTACTGTAGTTTTTCTAAAACAACATAGATGAGACAAAATTTTTTGCTTTTATTGAGAAAGTTACAAAATGGGGGGGGAGGGTAAATATCTGTGTACTGCATTCATTCTGGCAATGTGCTCTCCTCCTTCTTCTCCTCCTTCTTTTAAAATCTGTGAGACAGTGACAGCACTCATATGTAATTTATACTGCGGTTGTGTTACTCATTTGAACAATG
>JAQNCA010000027.1:5390503-5406754 GCA_029783725.1 Acanthurus tractus
ACATGCATGGGAAACTATAACCAGGGTGTAGAGAGTTGTTGCCCAGGCTCAGTGGGTCAAGGTGGGTCAAGCCTTCGCGCCGGGTCACGGGAGCTTCCAAGACACCACGCCCACACCGCCACCAGAGCCACCCGGCACACTGCAGACCCAGGTGCCCAGGAGGGAGGCAACAGGGACCCCCAAGCCGCCAGGGCAAGAGCCATAGGGAAGAGAAACACGTCCCTGTGCCCTGCTGCCTCTAAGACATAGATTGTCCAATAAAATGTAAAAAAAATAATTGTAAAATGATGTCTTGTTGATTTTGTGACATAAAGTCAGTTTTCATTTTACGTAGATTTTCGAATGTGAATATGTAATTACTCATTTATAGGCTTAAAAACATCTACATGTGCTCCATAAAATTAAAAAATAGATATAACAAGTTTTTTTTTTGCAGAAGTAAACTGTTAGCATTTTACCTGCTAGCTTGCAGCTAGCTTGTCTTGCCTTGGAATTATGTGCCAAAGAGCAGACTCAATGACAGATGAGTCCCCTTTTGAAAACAACCAAAACAAAGGCAGTTGATAAAGAAATCAAAATTTAAATTTGCTTAAATGTAATGCTATACTTAACCTCACAGATACATTTTTGAATGTAAAAAAAAAGTCTTAGAGCAAGAAACAAGAGTAGTTAATTGTATCTTTTATTGCTATGTGCTCCCCATTACAACAAACAGCATCAGTAGTGTACACTTCAATCTACACAAATACATAGAAAAGCGGGTAAAGCATGGAGTGACTGACTGTCGTGACAATCATAATAATTCAATGCACAGATAGCACAGGGGTATTGATACAGTACATGGAAAATCCTATGCAGTAACATCTGTCTGAGGCTCAGGGATTGTCAATGTAACATCTACAACTACCCTAATTATCATTACAAGCTCTGTATAACATTAGCAGCAATGTTGTAAAGGCAGCAAGTAAAGGATGTGGAAAAACACGGGAAAAAATGTAGAACGGTTAGACAACACTGACAACTACCAACATCTTAAAAAACAACTGGTTTACTGGTACTACACTATTAATGTTTTATTGGTTAAAATAAAGCATTTGTCTGGTCAGTACAGGTCGCTGTGACATAACAGCTCCGTTAACAATGTCTAAAAAACAGCTGTAAAAAGACAGCTTTCTGACAAAAGTAAAACATCTCAAATTGAGCATGTAAATTTACATCTAATTGTTTAAAAAAAAAGTAATTTCTAGTCTACTGTTTTTTAAAAGCAGAAATCTGTTTCAAGCAAATTAGAAAATTTGGGTAACAATTTAAAAAGTTGTTTTGAATATGATCAGTTTTCAATGGTTTATCTGCTGCCCCTTACTGACCAGCTGGCACTGCGCATACTTAAAAAACAAAGGAGAACCCCTTAGCTTTCAATAAATATTTATGTACTCAATGCTATATACATGAACTATACATTGGCACACAGGAGAGAGTGTGAATAGTTGCGAGCTATTTCTTTGCTGAAAACACAAAACTGTGTCTTTGCTATTGCAGTCAGATGCATGGTGGTTGAGAGGAAATCCTTTTTTCTTTTTAAAATAAATAGCTTTCTCCCTCTTGAACCTTCCTCCACTGCAATATAAAAGCCATTTAGAGGATTCTTTGGAAAAAAAAAGTCCAACGTACAGTAATACAGTTGTTTGTGCTTACAATGAGGCATTGTTCTTGTAAACACAAACTGCTCAATAAAACCTGGTGCGAACTGAATGTAGGACTGAAAGGATGCAATGATCTTAAAACTCCATTAAGCAAGATTTTTGATAACAAACATAAATCAAAGGACTTTTTGCTGAATCCACTGAGTATTAGTGGCTTCACACAGCTTATGGCACACTGGTTTTGGCTCTTGTCAACTCAGGTTAAATCAGAAGGCTGATGATATGTTACATAGCACCAAACAGCACAGAGAAGCCTAGCAGCATATTTCCCTCAGGAGCTCCTAAGACCAAAAAGGGACTCAAAAGCAGCCTGAATACTAAATCTGGTTACATTTGGTGGATAGTAATGTAACGGGATAGTGATTGCTTTGTTTCTGATAGATGTGAAAATATGCAACTGCACTTGACAGATGAATGGACACATCAGGACTGGGGTACGTTAAGTTGTCTGGGAGTCTTTTTGCCCCCTAGTGGTCAAAAAACTCTTAATGAAGCTTTAAGTTCTGGAATTAATGGGATACATGAAAACAACAACAACAAAAAAAACCCTACAAATCCAACACCAAACAAGATTTTTTTAAGTTGGGTTATGCATCTTTCATGGTCACATTTGAGTTGAAAGGAAGAGCATGTTTCACTTGGTTAAAATTTCACTTCTTTTTCAGTCTAGTTCAAGCTGAACAGGAGCAGGATGAATATGATATATAGTATTTAACACTTAACAGTGTCAAATATGTTTCCTACTAAGCTCCCTTCTTTCCCTTCTTTGACTTAACAACTCAAACTTATCTGAACAAAACATTTGACAAGGAAGGCAAAACAAAGAGTCAAGAGGCTGATGGCTAGTATCTTTGATTCAGGAAAAAGGGAAGGCTACAATTAAGTAATGTGTATAACATACTTTTACAGAATAATTATTGATTTGGAGAAATTTGAAACTTAATTTTCTTGCTAAAAGCTAAAGGAAATGATTGATGCCACCTTCACTTCTGCAAATTTAACTTTAACTGACAGCTTAGCAATACTTAGCTTAACCCAGCACTACAACTAGAAACTGGGAAAAACAGCTATCATAACTTTCTTTAAGCAAAAATTTATTTGTGCTGTTTTTACACTTTTGTTTTGTATGAATTAAACAAACAAAATTTATAATTAGGAAACTAGTGCTTCAAACCTTTATGCTAGGTCAAGCTAACTTTCTTCTAGCAGTAGCTTTGTGTATGTGATATACTATTATGAAAGTGGTATCAGTCTTTTTTTCCAGCTCTTGGTAAGAAAGCAAATAAGCAAAATAATGTGAATCTTAAACAATTTTCCTTTAAAAACAATTTTCAGGGAAACCTTGAATGAGCATTTTGAGTGTAACAGTTCATCGTTAATTTAAGTTCATTTTAAATTAACACATCTGCTAAAAAGGTAAACATTAGGAAGTATCTTTGTTATTTTAAATGACTCGCAGGGTGTTTGAAAGTATCCTCAGCTTATTAAAATAATACTGATATTTTCATGTACAGTATTTACAGGAGCCCTTATAAATACCCATTTTCATAGAAACTGTAGAGCGCCACTAAACAGACATTGCTGGATAATAAACATATACAACTAAAACCATTTTACTAATGGTTTTTTACTGTTTAATACAAAGTCTGGCATTTGATATTGTATATGCACTGACATCTCAAGTACTGGGACAGTTGAATTTTATATCAAGCTTGATGCATACATTTTTTGGCAAGAAAATGGCAGTTTGTAACATTCAAGTGAAAGGGAATTTTCAGTTGTATCAGATATGTGTCACAGAGTCAATCTGCATGTTTTCTCACAAATGAAATCCGCTCTAATGACTGCACTTGTTGACATTCTCTGTCTCACTATCTGCTGAGCGCTTACTGGAGGACCAGCTGCAACCCCCTGCAGACACCAGGGGTCTGGTTCATTAAACGACAAGACCAGAGAAAAGATCAATCAGAGGGGGCATGCAGGCACCTTCTTGCATCTGTCACCCCTGTAGTGACACTGTAGGTGACATCAGAGAAAGCTTCAGGGCTAATTAGCTCAAAAAGTCAAGAGTCTGGTTGAAATTAACCATCTACTTCTTTGTAATATCTACTGAGATGTTAAAAGTTTGGAGTTGTGGAGCAAAATAGGTGCTCTAACTCATCTGTCCTTTGGCTAATTTTCCTATCCCTACTGCAGCTGTGTTTCTTTAAGCTTTTCACTTGAAAAAAAATGAAAATTCCCTTGAGACCATGTGCCCTATAATGATGAAAATATTGTGTTATTTTTGCTTTCAGTATAAAGTATGAAAGTCACTATCAGGGGCAAAAGGGAAGGGAAATACGTAACAACAAAGTGAACCAGCACTTTTCTTTCTTTGCTCTCTGTTTCTCTCTCTGTGGTGTTTTTGGCATGAGAAGACTCAGGATGAAGCTGGATTATCTACTGTACATTACGAGTCCTGAAGGGGGAGGGCGTCACTTTCATCTCTCCACTTCAGAATATGTTGTAGGCCACTGATTATCTGTTGAGCTGCTCAACCTTTGACCCTCAGTAGGATCTGCCAGTAGGGACATTGCGACGGCAGGCAGCTTGCTGCCAGTGTGTCGTGGAACCCGCCGGGGTGCTGCAGTGATCTTTGATTGGATCTTTTTAAGTGGAGCAGGGGTGGTGAGGAGTTTTGCAGCATTGCCTGTAGTTGTGGATCCTTTGCCTGAGCCTCGTTTGCCACTACGTGTGCCATTGGTCGCTATAGAGGCTGTTAATGTCTCCAGCAGCTGGGAGGCTGATCCAAAGCGGACATGCTCTTCCGTCTCAGCTGCCTCTGAGAACAGAGACAGAACTCCAATGCGCTTGCTGCAGGAGTCGCAACACAATTTGTTGTAGCCTGGAATGGAGCAGTATCGTGCTAGGACCTCCATTTGGCAGAAGATGGATTTGTCTCCGTTACATGGCTCATCTGAAAGTCAAAGAGCATATGGTTTGAGCTCAAAAAAAAAAAGCTAAATGGAAGTGCATGCATTACAGAGCACAAAGGTATTGCTTTTACTCATAGACTGACAACTCAGCGTTTATGCCACAAAAACTGTAAAACATTTTTAGCCACAGCTCATTCAGCAGAATAAAGCTCATTCTTCTGACGTCTGCTTTGCCATGAGCTGTGTCCCAGATCCATACAAATGTATATACTCTAGTCAAAGCAGGCCTTGAGTTAGCCCCAGTTTTTGCAACCCATGTATAGCATTTTTTACATTCACATTTTACATTCATCCAGAAAGATTCATTCATTTCTTAAAAAAAGAAATACCTCATATAAAAGTTCCATCAGCTGCACAATAAAAATGTCTTACCCATTTTGTTGCAATTATAATCCATATAAAGACAGGAAAAAAATGTATAGCCAGTTTTGAGTGTGTAGTTGTGTTTGTTTTATGTGTAAAAATGCTGGATTTGTTCTGTGTGCTACTGTATCGCTGAAACACGAATAATAAAAAACAGAGGAGTTAATTAGATTACATAGAAATTAAATCTGGCAGCGCTATGAAATTAACTGAAGTCCTCAAAAAATAAGTAATATGCACTTTTAAAATTAGTTCTGTTCAAAACACTTTCTTCTTCCCTACATTTCATTCAAGCTCAGTTACTAAGTCTGTCATGGTGGAGCTCTGGGTGTTTGCCTCTCAGTAGGCTTTTAGTATTTGGCCAAGTGGAGGAGAATGGGCTTGCATTTGGCAGAACCTTAGAGGGCTGCACTGAGCCTGCACCTATTGGATCTATACATACACAAAACCCCCCCGTCTTTTTTCTTAACAGCAAATCATAAAAAGCATTTCAAGTAGAGTCTCTGAAAAAATATATAGGGCTGGAAAAAAATATATAATTGGCCCCCTTTAATCATCGTTCTCCAATTTAAGAATGCCATTTTGACACAATTCTTGATTTGAAACCTCTTGAAAACCTTATTAAATAATATTCCACATCAGCTAAGTATACTATAGATCAATATTAGATATACAGCATGTGCTTCTATGCTCTAAAGAAAAAGAGTATTACTTGCATTTTCATCCTAGTTTATCCTTGATCTCTGCCACAGATATCCCTTTGGCATTCATGTGTTATTGAAAATGGTCAACCAAGCAGACAGAATACATCATCATTTCAGAATCACATACTATGACTGACGTAATGAATGAGAGATGCTCCTTTTAGAATGAATGCTTGAAAAGGTTACAGGCGAATGATGGTTTTTAAAGGAGACTATATTTTTTATTTAAACAGCAGTCATTATGGTCTCAAGTGATAAAGAGAGAAAGTGGCAGATGTCGTAGGATTATCAAACTACTTTGAAGACATCATTAGACAACCTGACCTAGAGCAACTGGAGGGGAGGTTCACTGTGTTTACTCCTTGTTTTTTTTAACTCCAAATTTTTCATCATTGAGTTTACTCAGAAATATCAGATATTCAAGTGACAATCTGGCTGTCTGGCTGTCTGGCTGCCTGGGTGCCTGGCTGTCTGGCTGCCTGGCTGCCTGGCTGCCTGTGCTGCTTTGCTCTCCTATTTGCAGGGGCCCTGGCGGAATATTAGAGTAACTGTCTACATATGAGAGGTGGGAGCAAGGAGCAACTGGCACAAAAGGACTGCTCTCTGAGACTAGTCTCTCTTTTGTTAGGCAGTTGCAACCCAACCTTGAGGCCACCACATCTCTTTACTTTGGTTTAGGTTTGCATCAGTTAAAACTCTCACACATATTACTTTAACTTGTCCATCCATGCCTGACTCTTTGTGCTACATCAACATCTCCATATTCAATTCTTTGTTCTCTGTTACTAAATAGATTAACTTGACTCTGGATATTTTGTGTGTGTGTGGGCTCCCATTCTTGATACAAGCTGGAGCAAAGTTTGTAACATATAGAACTGTCTTTCTTAGGTTTGCTAACATTAGCTGACCTTAGCCTCTGTAAGCTTTAGGCCACAACACACCTAGTGATGGTTATACAGCACAACTCCTGACCTTTCTGTTGTTGTTTTTTTTTTTAACACATATGAATTCATATTTTCTCTCTTCCCAGCAGTAGATGATTTCCTTTCTTTTTCTATAGAGGAAGTGTAAAATAACTGTCTGACTCTCGGAAACCCTGCAAGAGCTGTGTAATTCATCACAGGGAATCCTAAATTTATGCAGTATTGTGAGAAAAGTGCACACCATCCAAGCAACTATTGCATTTATCACCTGGCAATAATGGAACTTAATATCAAAATGATACAAACTTAAATTTAATAGTGATAATGTCCACAACTCAACTATATTTAGAACTACATGAAAAATAATGGCTCCCTGAAAGGTTTAAACAAAACATTTATAGATAAAAATGGGACATTTGTAAATATGATTTATACTTAAGCATGTGTTAGAAAACAAAAACATGATAAGTAATGAACATTCTGCTGCTATTCACCTTGCCTCAGTTCTTTTGAAATGAAACGCTTACCATGGCAGGGGCCCGGTCTGCATGGTCTCACAGTTTCAGGTTTTTCTCCATTACACTGATCTCCAATCCGGCAGGTGACCAGACGCCTCTCCATCCCCTCTCCACAGGTCACAGAACACTGTGGAAGAAAAATAGTGACTCACTCGCAAACAGCAAAAGGGCACAGTTTTTGGAAGGATGGAGCTGAAACAAGGGGAGGCAGGTCAAAAAGGTATAAGTGAATATCAGGATTCCAGGATGAAATAATGAGACAATTTGAACTTCAGTCTCACCATAAATCAAATGTTTGGTTGAGTGAGCACAGGGACAATCTGCTTGGAATGAAGTCTACCACTTATCATCAACACATTGTCTTTCCTGGATAATGACAGGCTTACTTTGCAGTTGATTCTTTTTATTTTACATCAGAGTTGCTGTTTTTAAGAAGTTTTAAAATGTCCATAAAAAATTTAAAAGTTTCCCCACAGAGTTTTTCAAGAAAGGGCATGTTAACTTTTTAACCTGTAACTTTGTAGCTTATTTTTTCTCCAGTTTATTAAGAGCAAGCTGGATTAAACATCTTAGTATGAATTCCTTTACCTGTTCGGTCACTTAAATATCAAAAACAGTCAAAAGAGACTTTGAGACTTTGGGACAATGGATTGGTGTTTGTGAATGGATTCATTGCTTAGAAACACTAAGCGATTCCCCATTTGTCTCTTATATAGTATTTTCTATTTTAAAAGTATTTATTTATTTTTTTAATTTATTTTTATTTTTTTAAATGTTTAAATATATTTCAAATCCATTCTGGGAAAATTGGAGCTTTCCAGCTTTGAAGATGACTTAATTCCCACCTATTGGTCAAACACATATAGTAGAACTTGTGGTTATTGTTTGTGTTTGAGACATTTTGAAAAAAAATTAATCATTGTTATTGGGTGAAAAATATTTAACTTATCTTTTTGATTAATTGATAAGTCGACAACCTTTTGAGAGAAGCTTGTGACTAACACTGTGCTACAGTTGTGAGTGCCCTATTACCTGCTTTAGGGCTGGGGTAACCGTGTGGTGACAATATAACACTGTGACAGGTTTAAATCGAAATCTAACTTTTCAAAATTGGAAAATCATCACACGGACCAGGTGAGATAAGGTGAGAGTCTCTTACTCTCTTTATTTTTAAATTTTCTTACAAGGTCTTCTGTCATTTTTCTTTTTACCATTTATACATGCGTAGAGTGACTGTTTGGATTAAGATGATGAATTGAACTCCCTCTCTATGACACCCTGGCTTTCAGTGAGGACAGGTATTAATGCTTTTCGCCTACAGACGTGTTCAGACAGCACAAGTTCACAAACAAGCTTATTGGAGAGAAAAATAAATTTAAAAAATAATCGCCAGATGTAGGACTTTGCAAAACATTAAAACATTTTCTGGGGATGATCATTAGATGGTTGAAGTTGAGGCAGCAAACAATGCAGTAATCTTTGGTGGATCTTTCTCTTGAATATTAGTTAAACTGGCTGGTGTTCGGCTTGTTTTGGCTCTCCTGCTATTGACACCAACTGTGACTGAATAAACATGTCTGGGAGACAATTGGTCTGAGATTTGTTTACCCCTGAAGAAGACAACATTAATAACAGCTGCAGCTCAAATATTCAAAATGAAACTTTCAGTGATTTGATTGTGATAGAACAATTAAAAGTTGAGTAAACTCATTAAAGTTTACGTGACTGATCCAAGATCAGCTAAAACCGCAAAATAAAAAAATAATTACTTATCATTAGTGATAATTCACAAATTCATTTTTTCTATTACCCTATTTAATACACTGCACCCTTAAATATGTATATATACTGTACATGCATGTAAAGAGCTTTTATTCAACATGGAGGCAGACTCTATTATCAGAAATCTAAACACAGCTCATGTAAATGAACTGCTGACATGAAGAACTGCATCTTATTAACTCCTATCTGTTGTCTAGATAAGATCTGCTTTACTGAATATCTTGATGACTTCCAAGGTCTCATTTGGTAGGAGGAAATGAATGAAGTAAAACTGCTGTGTTTTCAGATGAGATGTGACAACGTTCTACATGTTCTATTTTCATACATGACCTTCTCAAGTCAAGACATCCCAGTCATATCAGGCCTGTTAAGGCTGTATCTGTATTGACCCAAACCTACAGCATAATGATTAGCTGGTAGCGAGTAAGCTGACAGTTAATTAAAAAACAGCACGACATTAACAATAAAATCAGTCAGATGGATCCACGGCTCAATGGCTCTCACCTGGATGACAGAAAAACTAATTTTGAAAGAAAGTCTAACTGTCAGTCATTTTGAAATATATCATGTGGATACTGAACCTCTGACCAGGCTCCGGTCCTCCACTGGGCAGGACATGGGACTCGGTTACAGGGCCTCCGGCTCTCTGGCTTCTCCCCGCTGCAGTACTTGCTGTGAATGGAGCGGTTGGTGCCATCGTGGAGGAACTGAACGCAGCGAACAGTCCGAATCTGAAAGCCCAAGCTGCCACAGGTTTTGGTACAATGCTCCCATTCCTCTGAGCTCCATCTGGACAAATCAGAAGGAAGAAAGAGATTAGGAAGAGATTACTGAGGATGTACAGCAGGTTTACTTTGTTATATTAAAGAAGAACTCTTTAAAAAACAAACAAAAAAAAAAATACCAATAAAAAAAAGTTGAAATATTCCATTACAAGTAAAACAAGTTAAGGCCCTTATCCTAATTGAATAAAAGTACTCTGTTATGTTTTCCTAATGTAGTCAAAGTAGAAAGTTCTTATTATGCAATTAAATGTTCCATGTGACTGTTTTATATGTGACATTATCAGATTGCTGATACTAATGAATGTACATGAATGCAGCATTTTACTATTTTAGTCATTTCATGTGTCTTACAGCCACCATCAACCTGTTCTTTAAAGGAATCATGATTTCAACATTCTGAGAAATCAGGTGACAAGAGAAATGGCTTGGAAATGGAAGTGTAACTTAACGAAAAGAAAGGAACTATGACATTTTGGATCCGAATTACTCTGAGGTTTAGTTTTGCTTTAACTTCGCTTTAATTCTGGTCTGTTTGTCACCAGCTTTAGTGGACTAAAGCTCCAGATTAGCAGTCTTATGAAATGAATCCTGTTCACTTTGAAGAGCTCTTGACTCTTCCTCAAGTGCAATAACGAGGCTGTCATTTGTGGCTTCAGTAAAATGAATCAATAACATGATGACCTGCAACTAAATTTGGTTCAGACAGTCATGTAACCCTCTTCAAGATGAACTATAATAACTTTGGTTATCCACAAATTTTTCATCTACAATGTCAAAATCATGTTATTGTCACATTTGTAAATCTACTTATAATTTTCTTGTGTCATTGCAGTAATTCAGTGTTGGTCCAATTGTTTAGTTTCTGAAATGACCATTACAATTTACCATAGCCAAAAAATGGCTACAAAAAATATGTTTACAATAAAAAAGTAGATTCTGATATTTGATAACCTTGAACCACAATTTTGCTTGAAATACTGTAAATGACTTTTTCATGATTTATGACTTGATCTCCTGAATAGAGCTTTATTGGACAGCACCACTTAGCAGCATAAAAACTCCTTGGATGGGAGCATAGACCTGCCAGTAAAAGCTGAGACATACTCCAAGTGAGCAGTCACTGCTGGACAGACCTCTCAAAGGTAAACCCAAACTTTTTTCATTACTCCAGTACTCTCTCATTGCGGTGACAGGCACCTGTAAACCCATCACACTCCAACATAATCTTTTCTACCAAACTCCGATCCGGCCTTTTTTTTTTTTTTTTTTTCACTTGGTGAATCTGTGGTTCCCCAGCAGACTTGGGACCATACCGTGCAGTCCCATGCATGGTTTGCTGCCTCCATGAGCTTCTTTTTAGACTGTTTGAGAGACTTGATTACAACTAAGTGAGGGCTTAAAGGGTTTAGATTGAATTTCAAAAGCTTATTAAATACATGCATTTTACACACCCCAAATTACTCAAATATACTTGTGGACACCATGTTACAATCAGGTTTTTCCTTCACTTTTGTTGTATTGAGTTTGATCTTTTCTGACAGCTGCTTTCAAACAGTCTTCTGAAAATCAAACTCTACTTAAATTAGAGAAAAAACCCTTCACATTTTTGTGAAACTGCAAGACTGTCTGTTGTGATGGTAAATGGGACTTCAGAGTGGAGAAACAATGCAGAGTAACGCATGTCAGATTACTCTGTAGACAAACAAAGAATCCAGTGCGGAATTCAGAAGCAGGTATGAAAAGCTCTGAATACACAGATCATTCGTTGACTTTGGATAAAAGTGCTGGCATACAGCTGTAAAAATGTTTGCTAAACACAAAGCCTGAGTGCTTGATGCCACAACTGTATGTTTTCAAAATTTCAAAAGAAGTCTAAACTCATTTATCAGCAAGGCCGTGATTCTGCCGATGCATCCTCCACATAAAGCCACAAATCCATTTAAAAACCAAAAGACTCAAGCAGAGGGACGTCAGGACAACTCTCTGACAATTTATTTTAACAAAAAAATAATTTTTCTTATTTTTGCTGTCTATTAATTGTCTGGCTGTCCTCCTCCTCTAAACATCATCAGCAAAAATAAGGAAAATATGTACATAAACTTATCAAGAAGTACTATTAATAGCTTTATCTGTGTGTGTGTGGGTGTGTGTGTGAGAGAGAGAGAGAGAGAGAGAGACAGAGAGAGAGACAGAGAGAGAGAAAGATAAAATGAAAGAATGTAAGAAAGGAAGAAAGAAAAAATAAAGACAAGTATTGAATGAAAATCTAAATCATGTGATGTAGAGCTGAGTCTCCCTTGATTCAAAATATAAACATTGTTTATTTGCTTTATTAAACCTGTCAGATCTCGTTTTTCGCTTGGACTTCACAGTGTTAGGGCAGGGTTAACCATTGCACATATCATACTTGCTTCATTGAGAAGGGTTTGTTTTGTATTTTTGTCTTTATGTTAACAGTGGTAACAAAACAAACACCCCTACTGGCATTTAGTGCTGCTCACTTTTCTGAGAGAAAAATAACAGAGAAAATGACTGCATGAACATATTGTGGGGAAATCTTTGATCCCTTCAACTAAGTTGTTACAGAAGAATGTATTTGTTTATGTTAAAGTTTTAAATCATCTGAATTTACAGCGACATGCTGCTCAACTTTTTGCTATTTAATTGCCTATTTGCATTTGTTTCTGTGGACAGGAATAACTGATTAAGATGCAGCATAAGGTGAGCTGAGGTAATCTCATTAATGTAAATCAGATTTTGCTCTTCAGCATTAGTGCTGAACTTTAATCTTTTTCAGACTAAGTGTCCCAAATTTCTTTTTTGAGATTTCGTATCTCTCCTCTGCCTGAGTCTTTTTAAGTTTTCCTGAAGTCTCAGTTTTCTTCTGAACTAAAAACGGAAGCAAAGTCATGTCATGAAGCAAGCAAGGGAGAGTGACGATGATGAAAAAAATCAGGCCAGCTATGGAGGGAGTTCACCTCTCCATCTTCTCACGCTGACCAACTCGGACACTAAATCACAAAGTCAGCCAAAGCCAGTCAGAGAAAAAGTAGAAAAAGATTAGAAAGCCTTCAGAGAGCAGACTCAATCTCTCATACAGCTCTCTGAACCACCAATCACCAAGGCTGAATGATGGTCTACATCTTTGTTTTTTACAATAATAAAAAAGTTCATACTGTATATATTGTGTATTTAATTCTTGATCTACATAGAAGTGCACAGAATAATTCCAAACCACTGGATAAATGTGTCCCAGATTTTTTTTTCTCTTATAAGCAACTGTTAGTTTATGAGATAAAAAGATCCCTAAAAAATCTCTCAATGTTATATATTCTCTAAATAGTTCTTGTTGAGGTTGTTCATTTGTATAAAACCTTTCCTGCAGTGTCTTCCTAATAAAAGGCTGAATACAACCTCAACCCCCGCATTTTGCTTTATTTGTTCAATTATGGTTTAAAGTGAGCTGTAGCCAAATATCTATACAAAGGTCAATTAGAACTTAAGAGAGGAATATAAGGTGTTTCGTAAACAGCAGATGTTCTGTTCAGTGTGAAATCACAGCAGCTTCAGATCTCTCTCCACCCTCTCCCTCCTTTGGTTTAAAGTGAAAAAGAACAGCCAGTGGTATTTATAAGCTAACCATGAGAGGTTCAGCATGTTGCATAATTTTTTTGTTGCATCATGAATACTGAAGTTGGCTATCAACCCAAAGATGATGCCTTCTGCAGATGTGAGATTTTCCCAAGATGATATTAGCCGGAGATATTAAGGGCAGCTAAGTTGAAACATCTCTCTCGTCTCTGTGCTAATCAGCTTATGCATCCCTCTCTTCAATTCATATCTTTTACCTGCAGGCCTTTTCTGTCATGACCCTGCACTTAAATGATCACTTCAGCTTGCACATTCATTATATCAGATATTTATTTAACTTATGCACCCCTGCTACTTTGTGGAGTCTAACAGTTACACACAAGAATTTTTCACATATAAGCCATTTTTCACTTAAATTATTTGTGGGGCATCACCCAGCTGTCGACAACTGGAAGAATTTCAGAACCTACTGCTGTGATGCATGTCTCCTGACAAAAGTCATTGCTCTGCTAACAAATCAAAGTGAAAGGATATATATTGATAAAAAGTAAATCTTTCCAGGCAAGTTGGCAAACAAAAAAAAAACCTCCCTGTGTAAGCCCTGTACAGATTCACTGACTCTGGACCAGGCCTCCAAGGTTTGAGTCATTTAGGGGTTTAAGTTCCCCTCTACTCAGAAATGTGTTCACCTATGTTTATGTCCTCTTAAATTTCAGACCTTGACCATATTGACTTGTATCTGTGCAAAGTTTGCCACTATGGGACCATTCGCACCTTCCTCTACTGCAGAACAAAATCAAACATAACCTCAGCAAGCTAGATTTAAAATGTCACTATGCAAAAGCCAATCATAGGCAAAGAAACCTGAAACACTGCAAATGCACAACCACAAACACTGTCAGTACCTCCAAAATACAAGTGAACAAACACATAAATACCATAAACAAATGCTAACCACACCTGCAATTCAGATACATCTGCCAGTCAACAGTGTTGGTGCCCAATGGACTTCTCATATGACTCTGGGGTATTAGACAGATATTCAAACATGAATGGTGAAAATGATCTGTTTTCTCTAATGCTAACTTTAGCCAGTCCACCAGTTAACCAAACACAGCAAGCAGGTAGAGCACGAGATCTGTGGTTAGCAGATCAATGAGGAAGAAGGAGAAGATATGCTTTTGGCCCCTGTCTAACATTTTTAAAAAAATATCAACCACGGATTGATTTAAAGCATGACTGAAGAGAAACTTTCAAGAAGCAATAAATCAAACAAACAAATAGAAATGCAGATTGCTGTTGTTATTGCTGTACTATTTTTGTATCACAATGCAAATAAATAGAGAACTTTTAGAGCAAGGTTAAATGAAGCAGATTTTTCTTATTAGACGTCCACTCACTGAGGCTGTGTGCAGTCCTGAAGGTTACACATTCTGCGAATGGGTTTAGGCTTCTTGCTGGCGTCGCAGTAGCCCCGATGGACCATCTTGGTGTCCCCTTTCTTACGACAGCCATATTTGGTGTACTGAAAACCTGCAAAAGGATTTTTTCATTAGTATTAAGAAGTAGAAGTAGTTAGTAAAAAGAAAAAGTAAATATTTAAACTCGGGTATGAAATTAAACCTCATGAAATGGTTCAAAGACTGAATGCTTGTTTGCAGACTATATTAATTTAGTAATACTCCATTTACAAGACAGTTAAAATAATACATTAAGACTTATGTTTGGACAACGTTTAAACATATCCAACGTTTATATATCCATTACCTCCGGCACAGGGTTTGGAACATGGAGACCAGCTTTTCAGGGCCCACTCATATGTGTCCTCCTGGATGACGTTGTTGTTGTTGACAGGCACCGAATCTTCATGGATGATGTACTTGTACATTAAAGTGGATCGTGTTTCATTGTCCTTGGGTATAATCTGCGAACCACAGAAAAAAACATATTTGCATCATATTTGCATTAAAATACTTCAAGTGCAAATTAGCACAAATAAATGACTCATGTTAAATATCAAGAGATGGAAAAAAAATACTTGAACATTTCTCATAGGCTCGACTCAATTTTCAGAGACAATTAGTTCTTAGTATTAATAAAGGATGATAAATTATTCAAGAAAGGGCTGGAGATTATCATCAATTTCTTCTTTCCTCTCCTATTGTTTGTCTCATAATTTCACCCCTTGAGGTATTGTATTAATTTATCTATTTGTTCATTTATGAGTCAGTGTGCCATTCAGTAAGCTTAAGGCTGTATGAAAGCATGTTATATAAATACCTTTCTGAAGAGTTCCTCTCTTTTTATAAAGCCAATAAACATAGACATTAACATTTTGAGCTCATATTTTTTCCATATTACAGCAGACACTGTAGTATACTGGAGGAAAAAAAGTTATAAAAATTGTCTATTATTGACAATCAAATTGATGTTATTTGGTCAATTTTACCAGTTTAAGGTTGCAGATCAAATTTAGGACAAATTTTTTGACAGTTATCAACATAATTACCTTATAACACTTATGGCTAAATTTAATGACTGACACTAATTAATTTATCAGTTGCACTGAATCATGAATAAACAGGTTGAGTTTAATGTAACATTTAATTAATACTCTTTTTTGTTTGTTAAATATAGTACAGGGCCATGACTACATGACTTGTGGAAATAACATTAGCTTTCTTTGCCAAATAACCATATCTGTTTACCATCATGTTATTTAATCCTTCACATGCTCTCAGACCTCATATGAATAAATATCTAAATGATTCACCAAAGTAGCACAAAAAGATAATGTTTACAACCTTTTTCCCAGCAAACAGTTTTTCAGGTTTTGAATTAATCCTCATTTTTAAAATCATCTCCTCATAAAATTTCTCTTTAGAAAAGTATTGTTGACAGTAAAAC
>JAQNCA010000027.1:5422903-5438706 GCA_029783725.1 Acanthurus tractus
GTTTGTGGCTGTCTCCTTAAAGGTCAAATGAATGAATGAATGAATGAATGAATGAATGAATGAATGAATGAATGAATGAATGAATGAATAAATGAATAAAATATGTTCCTGTAGCTGAAAATGATCTGTGTAGGCTGACTCCATAATCTGCTGAGGTACCTTATAACATGTTGATAGGATCTGATAGGAGCCAGGCAGTTTTTTGGGGTGTCTACAAACTTTTGCTACATGCATTACACAAACTCACTTTTCCGGGAGCACACTCCGTCCCGTCCAAAGGAGGCCCCTTCTTGGTTTTGCAGAAGTAAGGGTTGTCAGGGTGACTGCACCACAGCTGCTTACATGGGTCGAATGTGCGAAACTGAAACACAGAGAAGAGGAAAATCATGTGATCAGCTGAGTGAACCTGCATGCTGTGTATGACAATCAAATTATAACATGTATATAGCTAAACTGCTCATATTGTGAAGTATAAACCAAAGGCTTTCAGGCAGAAATGGTCTTTGGGTAAACATACAATCTGAGAAGTATCCTTTTTTTCTGAGGCATTGTGTTGCAGCAGTAATTTAAAAAAATCTACCTGTGACATTCATGAATAGTGATGAAAAGAAACTTGACGTTATTACACACCATGCACAGATGCCGTCATGCACTGGCTGCAGGTCCATGTGTCTCTTTGACCATAAATACAATCATATTTCTGAGAGATGTGGGTCATAAAATTACCCTTTAGACTTGTTCCATTCATGTTGAGATTAATCTCCCAAATTGGTCGATTTCTTTTTTGTTCTAGCTAACATGTCATGTCATGAGTCATGAAGCTTTTCCTCATTTTCAGCTCTTTCAGAACTAAGTTGTAACTCTCTCACACAGAGCCAACAGGAGAAATAGAAAAACTCCAGATTTAGCTACTTCAACCAACATTATTATGTAATTACAAATGTTAAATCCTTACCTTTAAGACAACTATTTTTTCCTTGGTTGTGACTCTTAAAACATATGGTAGGCACTGAAATTGCTAAAAATGTAATCACTCCTGTTCTTTGAATAATCACCTTACTTACTTCATTTCTGCATTTATTTTCCACTGTTTATATAAGTATTATGTACAACTCCACTGTTCTGTTCCCGCTTAACCTCCCACTGCTGCAGCATAACTTAGCCTAAGCTGACATTTCTCTTGTAAATAATCTTTCAACTTATACTGCACATCTGTGCTCTGAAAGCATATTGTGTTAGTGCTAAAGGATTATACACGTATGTCAGCTGAATACATTCTTTTCTCTGATTTACTGTACTATAGTAGGTGTTTACTAAGAAAATCCAGGACTCCATTTCTCTTCAGGCAAAACGCAGCAGCAGCATCTTAATGTTGCTTGTTTGGATCAGACACTTCCCTCTATACTTCCCTGTCCTCATTGTGTGTCAAGTCTTCAAAAAAAGCAGGATTATGTTTGCATTTGTTTACAGGACCTGCACGCTCCATCTACAGTGCCTGTACCTACTCTTCTGTCTGTATGACACCTCCTGTGTGTCATGCATCCATTTCACAGAAAGTCCCATGACATAAATGATTTTTACCGGAACCACCAAGCTGCAGAAAGCTATCTTGACAACATGACATCAACATCTTGATGACAAAGCTTAGCTGCTTCCCTCAGGTTAATCGAGTCATGGTTAATATGTGTGAAAATATGGTTAGGATCAGGTTCCACAACACCAGACTGAAGTAAGCGAGAGTCTAGTAATGATTCAGAAAAAAAGCAAACATGTAATTTCCTTTTAGGAATAATAAAGAACTTATATTTTCCATTAGACTATGACAGGGCGCTTATTGATGCTAAACTCATTTAAATAGGGGGTCACTGATTAAAAACCACTTCCTGTGCCCACCTCATTTGTTAGTATTTATGGAAGACCTTAAATAATTCAACATTTGAATCCCGCTGAGATTGAATTATTCTTGAACATGTTTGATATCTTCTGCATCCAGTGTCTGGAGATGGGGCTTTTCCAGCACAGAGAATAGGCAGAGG
Organism: Acanthurus tractus; assembly: GCA_029783725.1. NCBI lineage: Eukaryota > Metazoa > Chordata > Actinopteri > Acanthuriformes > Acanthuridae > Acanthurus > Acanthurus tractus. The sequence continues at coordinate 5,424,940 of JAQNCA010000027.1, forward strand.
ACTGAGCTCCCTCTGTATTATTAAAAACATGTGGGTGAGAGAGTGATGCATTGCTCAAAATTCAAGCCAGAATCAAATTGTAGTTCAATGTATTGAGGGAGATGTCCTTTTTTTAGTTCATAATAATCATTGCTGTCACCTAAGAGCACTAAAGCATAGTGTTTGAATAAGCTCAGTACCTCTTGCCATTAGTTAATGTGCCAGCATTCACGAATTAAAAAAGAGAGCTGTTTGACTTTCAATGGTTTCACTTACATCAAGCCGATGGTAAGAGATATTTCCAGTGATAAAGTCAATTCTCACAGGGGTTAATAAGCTAAGTTATGGGAAATATTTATGGAAAGGGTTGGAAAATAAATCAAATTTGTAGAATTATAGATATTATTATAATATTATGATATTATATTGTAAGATATGATTATGAATTTCTTATGAATCTCGCCTAAATAATTGTGTGCGTTACATCTTATAAACCAAAAAAAAATGACAGTGGGTATAACAACCAACCGGTCATATCCTAATGAAAATAGGGCCTTGTGATAGTTTAGGTGGCACAAAGGGTGTTTTACAGTCACAAATTCAATATACTGACAAACATGTCTCCATATAATGTCTCTATACACCAACTCTGCCTCAGTGCTGCTTCATCACAGCCTGCTGTCCACAGAAAGGGAGTTCAGCAACAATGCCCTGTGAGATCTAAATGTTGATCCTTTGGAATAAATAAGTAAAAAAAAATTGCCAATTAGTGTCTTCTGCATCTGAGGTTGGAGTTGTAAGCAAGAAGTGACTATTCAGCAGAGAGGCATGTTGTTGGACCTTGGCAATGACGGAGTTAATTTGTGATTTGTTTATTTGAGGTACTAGAAAAGAGTCTATTTTGCTAATATGTCAATAAACATTTACAGTGTTTCTAGCTTGGTATAAGATATGTGAACCGACATAACAGCAGGCATTAAACTGGAGCAGAAAAGATGAATTAATAAAGCCTGTCCTAAATCAATACACTTTGATCTTGAAAGAAAATCTATCCTCCCATCATTAGATTGTCCCACTGGCTGCATGAGCCACCTAAACAGGGTAAACAGATGTAAGTGGGTTATATACATAATGGCTGTAAGTGTAAGATATTCCGGTAACTTAATATACATTTTCTGTAGTGCTGTGCATTAGTACATTAGCTGAGGAAATGTACTTTACTGTTTACTTTACTGTGTTTTGTTCTAGTTACCGCACTCCAACGAAATGGCACATGTTCTGCTTTTCAGCCCTGCTGTGGTTAAAAATGAATTTTTGGATTAAGATCATTATTAAGATAATGTCGACCACATTATTAAATATGCTATGGGTGTGTAACCTTTAGGATAATTTTAAAAGAGCAAACTACACCAAAAAACTACACCAAAAAAAATGTGAGTCAACTGACAGAAACAGCAGAATGGCATTAAACTTCAGACGGAGCTGACCGACCTCTGAGTCTTTTATATGTTGAAATCAAACGATGCAGCCTTCATTCTCACTAAGGCCAGATAACAAAGGTGTCCATCCAAAACCCTAAACCTCCCCAAGTAAACTGATTTGACTCATCCTTGCAGGTTTTTGAAGGTTTTTGAAGGTTTTTGAAGTCAATAACTGACAGAAACGGGTCTGGTTGAAAGAGCATTAGAGGCTGTGATGTTTTCTTCATGGTCTGACAACAGCATCATCATCTCAATTTATCTCCAGGTACTGAATGTTTAAACTTGCTTTATTTTAGCACCATTGGAAAAAAAACGTATTTATTACTAGAAGGTAGAGATAAGCAACACCAACCTCGATTTATTTGCATTTTTCAACAGTACAAAAGTTTTTCAAACTCACCCACACTACAAAATAACAAGTAATAAAGCACTTTTTCAGCTTTTTCAAGGGTAAAAGATCGACTGTTTTTTTTCCTTTTTTTTTGTCAGATCACCACCATAATTAACATTTTTACCAAGTCTTTCCATGAAAATGTGAGATCAGTTATTGGCCAGTGCAGACAAAGGCTTTTTGGCGTCTTTTATTGACCAGTATAGATCAAGGTGATGTGATCAGAGAAAGTAGAGGAAAATTTATGATGATAGCAGAATATAGTGACAGAATATTTATTACCCTGCCATCTGCGCAGAATTGGTCAGATAGCAGATTTGTAAGCAGATGTTTGTTTGAAGTCCTCACAAATTTAACATCTGATTCTGCTTATACAAGTCTGCTTTATTAAAAAGTCAGTTTCTCAGATAGCAGATGGCCATGATCATCTCCTGCATGACTCTCTGCAAAAAGGTGCAGCCGAACTTTTGTTTTTCAGTAGGATTTCTATAGCCAGAGGAAGTTTCAGCTGGATGCATCTTTTTTCCTTATTTTTTTGGCTTTTTAGATTCACTGAATTTTTTATGGGTTCTGTTCACTGGGTTTTATTCCCAGACATATTTTTTTGGGACAGTGTACATGCTGTGCAGGTAGCATCTATCAATGGATGGAAGCCAGGGGCACTGTACTCACTGAAGTGCAGATCTTATAGCCGACTCCAAAGTCAAAGCGACACTGCTCATCCATCGAGTAGTTGATGCCAGGAAGTTCAGGAAGCTGTGGCCAGTCGTGTTTGAAGGGATCATCCAGAAGACAGTCATATGTGCTGTCAGGGATTGAAAAAAAGAGTGTGGTGTCAAACACTGAAAACAACTTAATATCGCTGTCATAATAAAGACATTACGTTACTTCTTTGAATGAATTTGTGGCCTTTGGCCTTTTTTAAAATTTCAATAGCAAAGTGGAATGGGCCTTAATTGAAAACAGGCTTCAATTAGAGACAAACCTGCAGTGGTGACTTAAGAATTGATGATCCATACTCAAGTAAAAGTAATAAGCAGAACATTATTTTACCATTTGTCTTTTTTAAAGTTAAGTAAAGAAAGTGTGGCCAGATGTTGTAGCTGGAAGCTGCCATTCAATCTAAAGTTTGCTTGATCATCAACAAATCAAAAGAAAAGTGGTGCCTCTTTTTCTCTCAAGCAGCTGAAAAGTCGCTCACATCTTTAGTAGAGGTGCCTCTTACATGCTCTCCCCTACAATCCTTAATCACATTCAGATCAGACTAATTTTAACAGAGGTATTTTGCAAATATAGTAATAAAAAGTAGATAACAGTAAAAAAATATATACTCAAGTAGAGGTAAAGCTAAAAAAAGTCACTTGAAAGTACCTGATCCATGTCATGTTTTTCAGTTATGCGCCCCTCCAAACATTTATGCCTAATTCCCCTACTTTATATTTTATCATGATTTCAGTACAGTTGAGGGATATGGACTAAATTGAATTTCACAATATTTTCAGTAATGTGAATATAATGAGTAATGCACAAAGGCAAACACTAGAACAGCTGTAGCCGCCTGGTAAGTTTGAAAATAACCTCACTTCTGTCCCTGAAAACCAGGAAAAGATAACCCTTTATTCCATGTCATCATATAACAATAACCAAAATTAAAATGATATCATCTTCTGCTCAGACTAGAGCGGCACTCAACAATGTTTTTCATCACAGATAAAAACCCTGGACAGAGTCACACATGACATATGTGTCACTCGTATGTGTGAGCTGATTTTAAACATCTCGCAGCAGCTGCCTCACCACGCTCTCTGACCTCTCACAACCAGAGCTTTCACATTCATTATCCAACATTATCATACAGCAGTAAGACCTTATTCTATACACTATATTGATTTTTTTGCCTGCGATGGTTCCAGCTGCTTTGAAAATACAATATACTGTGTGACGATCAATTACACGTTGCCACTGTCATCTGCTCTAATGCAATCCAGTTGTTTGGTTTTGCGCTCGAACGAACTGTTCCTATCAGAAATTGATTTTTCTACAGCTAAATGAAAAATTCAATATCAGTGAACTGAAAACAGGTCATGGATACATGTAATGAGGCTCAATTGTGCTTTTACAGCGTCCTCTTTGGAGAGGGCATGATGCCGGTTTACTTGAAGGTACATTTTTCATTGAAGTTTTTCCACAAGTGTGAATTGTAAAATTATGAGCCTCAGCTACTTCTACTGCAGGTTAATGTTGTATATTTCCTTAAAAGAGGCACAAAACTATTGGTCTATAGGGCAATGAAAATGAAGCTTTTATCTCATATTTAAATTTGAACACAATGTAATATGATAAGCAACCATCTTTGCCTTCCCTTAGCGTATTTGATCAGTCCTGGATATTCGTTACAAAGCAGGATGTCTTAAAAAACAGTTTGTCCACAGTCAAGGAATGAAAATGTTGTGTAATAGCTTGGAAAACAACACCACATGGTTATTTTTTTAAAACCTTAAAGTGGAATATAATAATAAAAATATGTTTTCATTAGTGTATACTTCATTTCAAATAAAAGGCTTTGTTTTTTCAGCACCTTTGAATATTTTTTTTTTTATCTAAAGAGTGAGTAGGTCCCCTTTTATGGAGGAAGCCATGTTATCCTGCTATGCTTCTACAGTAGCCCAGAATGGACAACAAACAATGGCTTACTTTTCTACGAGTTTTGTGGCCGCCTGGGTTTCTCTCATACATTTGAAAGGGGACCTTCAGATTTATGCTCCTGAAAATGCTGACAGAATATTTTTCAAGAAATTGTGATTTGTCCACTAAAAAAAAGTGTAAAGGATGAATCACACACATTCTTTTTCAAGAACCAGCGTTTATCAACGCTCCGACAGCAGCAGTTTCTTTGAAATCTTCATAAAAAATACATTTGAAAAAGTCAGAAAACAAAACTTTTTCATTTTTTTGCCTGATTGGTTTATTAGACAGAAGTCTAACAGGTGTACTTACTGATGGCTTATTAAATGGCTCTGTGGCTTTGGTGGAGGCATGACTTCTCTAAGTGTTTTCTCCATAAAGCTAAACTTTTTTCACATCAATGGCTGTGACTTTTCTGCCACATTATACTCCTAACCCTTTCAGAATCATTCATTTAGCTGCTCTGCTTTTTACCACAGCTACAATATAAGAAAACAGCTGCATAATCATTCAGATCAGTGGCAGAACAAGATTTCTGATATCTTGCTTGATAAATTGAAAGGGCCCTCTTGGATAAAAGTGTTTGTGTTTATTAACTTTGCTGCCAATGCTAACTGTAAACATGAACTCACTGGATGTATCTCTTCAGCTCCTGTCCGCTGCACATGGACCAGTGGTATCGATGGAAGGCCGCTTGCACCAGAGGAGCCATCACGCTTCCCATCGCTGTTTCGTCGCCACAGCGGTTGCCTTGGCCGTCGTGCTCCATACCCAACCTGCCCCCACAGGAAGAGACAAACAAACATGTTTAAAGAGCTGCAGGATATCAAGCTGGATTTCTTCTAAGACCTTTGAGTAAATAATCTGCTTTTATACCACTAACTCATTATACTAATTCTTTTCATCTATTGGTAGTAGTAGTGGCAAAATAATTTATTTAGCCTTAGGTAAAGGACCTTTCTGAGCTCAATGAGTAAATATCCCTAATTATTATATCTCTATTTCTTTCCTACTTCCTTTCATAGGGTTAGGGTTATAGGGTCATATCCTGATATTGAAAATGTGGAATTCCTTCAATGTTTCTTGCTTCACGAGACACAAAACGTGAAATTGTGTCATTTTTGTTTGGCATGAAATTTCCATTGTGTTGTTTTTCGGCAGCAGGTGGAATCTTTAGGCTTGTCACAAGTGTTGTCTCAAGACTTTTTGCATCTAAAAGGTAGACATTTTTTCTTTTTAATCACTGCAGATACATTAATCTACGTGTGACATTTTAACTCTAAGTCATTCTATTCTCTCAGTATTTATTTATTCATTTGGAAGCATTCATAAACTGATAGGCTGTTGCATTTTGAAAGCTCATCCCTTTGCTGATTAGTTTTACCATGACAGGTCAGCTATGTGTTCATCTGTGCACACTGACACTTTCAGGCACTCATCTGTTTGAGAACAGAAATCTGTTCCCTGGCAGAACTGGAGGGCAACCACACATTCCCGTCCAGCAAAACTCTTAGTACCATTGCAAAGAGCGTTGTTCTGGTTTGCTGTCCTTTACCTGCCAGTAGCTACATAAAACTGCTCCAGTAATAGAAATTATTTGTTTAGGGTTGGAAACCCATCAAGTCCAGATGAAAATCTGAGGTGATTCATAGTACAGATGATATTTTGAACAAAATGTTTAAGCAGCTGTTCACAGCTGCTGTGTATGTTTACATTCCTCCAGATGCAAAAATGCATTGCAGGGGGTGACATCAGCAGTCACATGACAATACAACTGGAATGTATTTTTGGTGTAGTTGATGATTTTAATCGAATAAACCTCAGAAGTGTTTTTTTTTTCTTTTTCTGAATTCCACTACTCTGTCCACGTCCCAACCAGAGATTAAAATATCTTGGACCATGTTTGTGCCACATTTCTGGAGGCTACAGCTCTTCCTCATTCCCAATTCGTCTACTAGACCACATCCACATTTTGCTGCTTCGGCTGCCTATTTAGCTGATAAACATGGTAAAAAAAAACCACTTAAAGCTTTGAAAGTATGATCAGATAAAGCTGCAGCAAAGCTTTAACTGCAGAGTAGAGCTCTGAATCTTGCAATTTGACTCAATTTCAGTTCATGGGGGTTTACAATTTCAGAGTTGATATTTGTTTCAAAACAATTATGGGTTGGAAAAAACAGAAACTGGGGGACATTTTTCAGCCCTTTGCTCCAGTAGTTTATGTGTCAAACCATTCATTGGTGTCTAGAGTCAACTAAAATTTAATATGAAAATAACTGGAAATTAAGATGAATCATCTGCCTTTACATTTAAAAAAAACAACAACATTATTAACATTGTTATTTATGTTATGTCTCCAGCTGTGAAGGTGCATCACCATTAGCTCTGAAGAAATTCATCTTATAAAAGACAAGATGAATGGACTCAGGGACTTCTTTGTGCCAAGTTTTGCCAACTTTGCATAGAATCAATAGAAAGTGCTTATGTATACAAACATTTTCACAAAACAACAGGGGGCATTGCAGTTAAAGGTCATAACTCACCAGGGGGCATTGCAGTTAAAGGTCATAACATCTTCTGAATCGCATCCTGAAGCTTTAAACTGTATAATATCATCTTTATCAGCTAATGGTGATTTAGTATCAGTTATCCTGAGGGTCAGAAAGAAGTTGGGAATACTTTCAAGTCTGAAAAATGGACTTTTATACTTTCAAAAAGTTGCTATGAAATAGAGATAAAGCATAAGCAATATATAACTATTGCAATATCAATGCTTGCAAACTGTGAAATGAAGAAAAAAAGTTCTATGAACTTCTTAATGCTCTTCTCTTTGATGGAAAAAGTGCTCTACAGATTTCAGAGGATAAACCTGCAGAGAGGGAACCAAGCTGCAGTGTGCATGCTGTCTGTGTGCTAATGAACACAGAAATATCTGCGTTTATATCTGATATATCTTATATCTTTGAGAGAATACACTTGTTGTATTTTGTAAATAATTAGCCCCAACAGACTTTGTTTGTCAGGTGTTTTTGAGATTTTTTACATAACTGTTATTTGTTCTGTGCCAGTGAACCTAAATGCATTGTTACAAAAATTTGTTTATAAAGAGAACAGATGGTGCGTTCAGTAAGTTTTTGCTGCATAAAGTTTCTTTGGGATTTAACAATTATTATGTAGCTTCTGTCTTAATGTTCTGTTCTTTTCAACAGCTGACTTTTCTGTCATGTATTTTGGGACAAAATCTTTTGAAAAACTATGAGACAAACTTTTTTGGATAATGCTCAGCATTTATTTTATTGTTTTTCCCCAAATGACAAACATCATACGGTCTGTTTCTCCCTTGGGGTCAATTGATCAAGTTGTCAGTTTGTTTGCCTCTGCTCCGCTGTCCTGTGTCTGTTTCTCAGTCCTTTTCTTGTGTCATTCTGGTTTGTTGTTTAGTTCACTTTTTGAATTTTGTCATTGCGTTTAAGTTTTCCTTTCTTCTGTTCCTTCACTATTTGTACATGTGCATCAGCTTATTTTATTAAAGCTTGCTTTTTGTTCTCCTTACTTTCTGATTTTGTTGTTTTTGCTTTTGGGTCTTTTTAAAACTACAACATTCTGACAATTTCACATCTAAAAAGTGCAAATTAATTTCAGTTGAACTCTTATAGTTTGTAAAGTATCATCTATTTTTTGTACATTAAGTCCTTTCAGTTGCATTTCTAGCACTGAAGCAGACGATTCCTCCGTATTCATATAATCACTTTTTATTAAGATCACTGGGCTCAAGGTCAACTTATGAAATAGCAACAGTTCTAAGAGAGTTTCAATAAAGTTAAACCTTTTTTTGCTTTTTTAACACAAGGGCAAATTCTCAAGGTAATACAGTGTCAAGTGGCATTATTTTATTATATGTAGAGTCATCGGTAAAGTATAAAGGAGAGGTAACAAGAAGGAAAGACAGAATGTCGTGTTCATATGGTGAAGTTTAATTTCAACCTTTAAGAATCTTTTGTGATTCGACAGCTGAGGCCAGCAACGTCTGAGCGAGCTCGAGCAAGGTCATCATTTTTTTTTGATCAACTTTCAAACTTTAACGAACAAACTTTAACAAACAAACTTTCCAGTCAACTGAATTACAGTTCATATCTCTATTTGTTCAGTAATTCAATTTGGTCTACTGTCAATATAATTGATGGATTACAGCCCCTTTCCTGGTTTTGAGAATAAGTCAATTAGCCGTGGCTGTATAGATTAGAAATTGATAAAAAGTGAAGACATCATTTTCATGGATAGCTAAGATAGCAGATTGATTACATTTGGATTACATTGACAGAGATATGACGGTTGGTCTGAACTCATTTTCTGAAATAATGATTCTAAATAATTAGAATCATTGATTAACGCTCCCATGGATGAAGCTTGGGACAAAACTGAAGACTGATCCAACCACATACAAGGGTTACTCCTATTAGCTTGCGCAGATTTCTTTGTTTTTGAAAAGAAGGGGTAAATCCTTACAACTCATTCTAACTCTCTAAAAACATGAGAGACAACACAAAATAACTGGTCAGTATCCACATCAATCCATCTTTACAGACTGTATAGTAAAAAGGACGTCAGCCATTGGTTTGTGGTCAGTTTTGAAGTCCTGGACATCACCCTCTTGTTTTTAAGGAGCCAGAAGTGACCATATTTGGATGACAAGATAGAGCATGGGAGGTTTTGCACTGAAACCAATGACTGTGTATCATCTGGCAGGCAGCTAGAGGCTGTTGTCAGTTGGAGTGGCCACTGCTTTGGTTATGCATAACTTGAGGTCTTCATATTATTTAAACAAGTGAGTTTAAAAAAAATGTTCATAACTGCTTGTTGATCTGCTTAAGTTATAATCCTCAATTTTTAACAAGAGGGCTGTTGATTACATTAAGATATGCCCCTTTAAAGACCCCAAATAGCTCCACATTAATGTGCAATTTGTGCATACTAAGTGTAAATCAATTAAACTCCAGCCGTTAAAAAAAACTATATTAATGAGTAGGAAATCATACATATCTGCCATCAAAATAAGCCATGCAGATGTAAATGAACAATTTTCACTGACAGCATTTTAAGATATTTTCAGATATCATGCAGTCATTGCCTTGTAAACTTGCAAAGCGCTTTAGAGTTTAAGCTGCTAATTTTGGATTTAAGCTTGAAATTGAATTCTAAGCATTGCCTTACAATCTCCCCTCTCAGCAAAGCCTTGAGGGTGTGTGTGTGTTTAGTTTAGGTCCATTTTTCTATACTATTCTTATATTATATTATTCTCTTTTTTATTTTTTACTTTTGTTGGAGAGAGCCTATTGATCTCTGGAGATAAGACCATAAATTCACCTGCCCCAAGGGTAAGCCACAAAGCAACAACTCTAAAGTTGGAAATCTTCAGTACCTCGCTCGAGGACATTTCAGCAGGACAGATCCATGCAGTCTGAGCCTACTAACTCAGCTTAATAGCTGCTCCTGCGAAAGACAGCTTCTCTTTTCTCTGCACCATCATCCTGCCTCTTTTTCAACAAGTTAAAAAAGGACCCAAGCAACAAATAACAACTTATATTTATCGCTTTGTTTGTTTGCTTCCACCCTGCAGACAGAGATCAAACCTGCTGAATCTGAACATTTCTAAACGCTTTTCAGCCCTCAGCCAAGACCACCCTCTTGCGCTGCCTAATGTCATTGATGTGAAAAAGAGTAGAGCAGCAAAGCCCTTTCAATCTTCATGAGCCCTGATCTCTTAAAGCAAAACTAATATCACATGTAATCATTTCTTTTTAGATTCTAAAATGATTTCCATATGTTTAAAATACATTACAAAAGGTTTTTTTTAAATAAATAAAAACAAGGGGAAAAGTCTTATCAGTTCTAAAAATTTGAGATATGCTCCTCTTCAGCTCAGAAGGCTAGAGAAATGTGTCTGTATTTGGCTTACAGCACATAGCAGGCTATCAGGGTGACAGTGTTACACCTTTGGGAATGAGAAAGAAAAGTAAACAAACTTGGGCTGTTGCCTTCGTGTCATGTACTGACAGCCTGTTGTTGAAGAGTAAGAAAAGGAACCGTACCAGCATTTAGCCAGACCAAAGCCACAACTGCAGGTATGTTTGCACATTGTTTGATGTGATGCACCTAAGCAACTAATCAGTTATTTAAACAATGAGTTATTTTATCTGCAAACTGATGTTTGTAGTTCTATTATTTCTTTATTTCTTTGTATGCCTGTTTTGGTCACTCTAGTCTTTTAACCGGAGCGGGTCTCTAAGATTTAACCCAAAACTTGCAGGGCTGTTTCAGATGTGCATGTACAAAGCGTCAGATGTGACATGTTGTACAATGTGAAAGAACAATAATTTCTTTTGCACTACAAGATGACATCACTTTGCTTGTATGGAAGTGGGTGTTTTGAAGTTCAAACACCTGCACAGAGACAGAGAAGAGAACGTAGCAAGAACTTACACGTGTCCAGTCTCGTGAGCCACAACGAATGCTGAGGAGAAGCCGTCTTCATGGTTGAGGGTGCAGCTCCGCACTGGGTGGCACATTCCTGTGACTGGAGCATAACCTGAAGGACGTCAGGAGAGGATTAAGTCAGTGTAAAATATGAATTGAGAAAAATCTGTTAACACTGATATGCATTTGCTATTGCAAATTAGTCAAAACTGAAAAAGAATTCTAGGGGACAAACACATACCTTTTTGGGGGTCAATTGATCAAATATAGAAAATATATTAATTTTAAAAAAAAGTCACACACTTATCTTTGGACTTTTTATCTTTTTGAAGTTGTACCAATCTTGTGGGGGTAAATAAAGTTTCATTACAGATATCAGCTACAGTAACATGTCCTTGATCATCTACAGAACCCACTATCAAGAGTTTTCAGAGTAAAAATGCCAACAGAGGAAATTATCCCTGTTGATTATTCTTAGAAAGTAAAATGAGTTTTGAATTAGATTTGAAAAAAATAATATCTATAATAGATGATGATAATTATTTTGATACAAGAATTTTTACATGAGCATCAAGATTTGTGATGACACACGTAGCAATGACCTCTATAAGAAAAACAGGAAACAGATAATACAAATAAGGAAGGAGAAGGAGGCATCAATCTAGATTCAGCATGAGAGGAAGAAGTGTTTCCACATTTGCTTGCTTCGTAGTATTTCATAAAGATTGAAATTTAAATTTTTACTGTTTCTGTTTATTTCCAAGATGTTGCATCAGTTGCTAAGAAAACATTTTTGACATTAATAACTAAGTGTATGTGAGCTACAGCTGGCAGCACTGATGAACCTCTATTGTGCTGAGACTAAAATAAACATCTTTCTATATTTAATCCTCACTCTCTGCTGTCGTTTGCTTCTTCACTGACACTTGCACCATGCAGCTGCAGCATAATGAGGAGATATTAACCCTGTATGGCATCGAACCTCAAATGTTGATTGATTTTACAAGAAGTACACTACACACTGCCAGACAGCTTTCAGCAAATATATATTTTGGCACAACATGTAGCTGTCCGGAAATCAAAACCAGTCCGTCCATCATTTTTCAATCACAGTAACTCCTGAATAAACGGATGTCTCCTGTTTTATTTGAGTTGTTATTTTTTGTTTGTTTGTTTGTTTGTTTTTTTTTGCTTAGCATTCCACAGTGTCATCTCTCTGCACACACAAAAAAGTCTACGTTGCTTTTAAAGTTAGATTTAGCTTTGACCTGTTTTACTTCAAAGGGGCTGCAGTACAGCAGAAAATTCCATACACAGTTTTTTTCAGTTTATAACCATATAACTACTAAAATTATATATCATTACACAAATACTTATTTTGAAGTCAGTCTTTTCAAAAAGAGTTTCTCTGTCTACCACAAATACAAAAAACTTTTCAATAAAATTAAAAAGAAACATATGAAAGAAAAGAAAACAAACTGACCTTAAAATGAAAACCACAACAAAGTGAAATGATACTAAAAATTTCTTGGTACTCCCTCAGACAAAAATAATTGACTCCTCATGCATTATGCCCTCCCAAGAGTGTAATTCACTGTGGGAATGGGGGGGTGGTGGAGTTCTCTGAAACTAGTTCTGCCCCTTTTACATTTGCAGTTTACAGTTTGGGTGACTCTCTGTGAACAATGCCCTCTTTTGGTCCAGCTGCCATGATCTAGATGAGCAAATTCTCATGAGAGACTATAAATATCCAGATTAATTCATCCAGTGGCCCGTTTCATTGTAACTGTGCACTTTCACAGTGATGGCTGCAGCAGAGAGCAACTTGGAGTCAACTTTAAGGCCCGAAGGCTGCACACAAGTTTATGCTCCTGAACCTTAACATCACATCAGCAACATTAACCACTGATACAGTTAACCTTACTGCTAAACCTACAGGCCAAAGTCCAGCTGTGACATGCCATGTTTAAAAAACAGAGGTTGCAATCTCAGCAAAATCTGACTGTAACCGTCTATAACTCAAAGGTCATTTTAAACCTCTTACAGCAAAAAACAGGACAGAAGAGAAAATGGTCCATTGACTTTCCCAAGATAGCTCTGCATCAGCACCATTCAGTAGAAACTAGGGCTGTAATGGTATACATATTTGTATCGAACTGTGACTACGCGACTTTCGGTTCAGCACGACCCTGTCTGTAACTTTGACAACCCCCTCTCAATGAAGCATGAGGTTTGGTCATTATAAAAAGATACGGAATAACTAAGAAACAACTATTTTGGCAATTATTTCACTTGTTTCACCTATTTTACCTGGGAAAGTTTTGCAGTTTTTTGGCCAAAAAACTTACAGCACTTGTTATCAGACAGTCGGCAGAAGATGGTGTTAGGAAGGAGTAAGTAAACAGTTTTGGAGAAGCAGCAGGGTTCCTTCATCCTGGGAACCTGATCCACCTGCCAAGCTTATGGTTTGTTCGCTTTGGCAGATGGCTTAAGTTGTCAGAAGTTAATAACACAAAAACACTGAAAAAAGTACCGTATTTTCCGCACTATAGGGCGCACCGGATTATAAGGCGCACCTTCAATGAATGGCATATTTTAAAATTGTTTTCATACATAGGGCGCACCGGATTATAAAGCGCATTGTAAGGCACACTGTAGGCGCACAGAGTAGAAGCTCGTCGTGGCTGGGGTTGCGTTATGCATCCTCTAGATGGCGCTGCACGGAAGGTAATGTCAACAAAACAGCCAGATAAGTCA
>JAQNCA010000027.1:5443524-5466774 GCA_029783725.1 Acanthurus tractus
TTATAAGGCGCACTGTTGGTTTTTGAGTAAATTAAAGGCTTTTAGGTGCGCCTTATAGTGCGGAAAATACGGTAAATAAGTTTATAAGCAGTCAAACAGCAAACAAACAACAGCTTTTTAGAAAGTAGATTAGTAATTGATGAACACTGATTGTTCTCTCAGACCATTATCTCTACACAATCTCAAGGAAAAAGGTTAAAAAATCTTTTTGCAGCTACTTTTAACGATAAATTCAATAGTTTTATAAAAAAAATACATGTTCCCTCTTTTTGTCAATGCATGTTGCCAGATGTATATGTGAAAAAAAACACACCACAAACAATGTGATGTTAGCTATAGCCAACTAAAGGAAATGGGGAAAGCCCAGATTTTATCAGTAAAACCTTGAATTTTACTCTCATTTATCAAATTCCAAATTCTGTGATTACATTTTTGTTTACATTAAAGATAAACTTGAGTCTGAATATTAACCAGTTTAATTTAGAAAATTATTTTTTTTATGTTTTTTGTTTGGGGCATAAACATATACTGTGTTTTGGAGTGGACTTACTCAATTGAGTGATAAGGGAGGAACAAAGACCATCTAATGTAATTGGTGTCATTTATGTGAGTGAGTAGATTCAATGTAAGCTTTGGAAATGTATTATTACAACTTTTGATGAATAATCTAAAGTAAGATTGAAGATTGTAGATTGAAGCTGACTGGTTTGTTTCATTGTTTTAGAGGGAGTGCATTTGATGTTCAGGGACATCAGACATGACATTTTCTTTCAACTTTTACCATCAACAATTTCTATCAACTTCTTATTGTCTTCTTGCTGTCCATGAGGTTAAATCTGGTAAATTGTTTTGTTTTCTTCTGCCTTTGAAAATGATTCAATTTCAAAACATGTCACACTCAAACAGAGGGCTTAATGATGTCTTGCTTACAGCATGTCTCTGTGATTATCAAAATCTAACCATTGCTCAAAGGGAGGCCATAGAAAAATAATTGTAAGATGTTTTCCCCAGACAGCATTAAAAATTTCTGCCTCTGGCTGAAGGATTCTCACAGGAAGCCATGAAGCCAATCCTGTCTTTGATGGCATAAAAGAAAACTGAGACTGCTTGATGTGGGAATTTGATCGATATATAACCAACAGAGGGTAGCCATCTGTTTAATTCTCCCAATGGATTTTTACATTAAAACTTAATAAACGTAGTATAGATCACACATATACTTCTTTTTAATAACCCTTCCCTTATATTGATTATAAATCTGTAAGATAAATAGCCTGCCAATAAAAATGCCAATAATAAGGACAGTTCAGTTCAAAAAATAATTTCTGCTGTTGGGAAATAACTATTGGCTACACTGGTACTGGAAAAGGAAAGACAATTGGAATTGTTGCCCCCCACCTTTCAGAAATGAATGTAATAACATTTAAGATGGAACTTACAGTCATAGTGATAATGTCCAAGACTACTGATGAAACCTTAACCACCACCTTAAGATAGACTGCATGCTTCTGCAAAGATTCAGTGCATATGAAAATAAAGACATTTAAACAATATGAAACAACTACAATGACAGTGTGAGTTTATAAAATAATGTAATACTTGGTTCTTTTTGTTTATTCGAGTTAACACTGAGAGCAGTAAAGCACAAAATAGACAGAAAACTCAAGTGCTGGCATCAAAAGACATGCCCACTGTACTATGAAAGACTGCAGACAAAAAAAACATTGGCCGAATGGTGACATGTTTCATTACGCAGTTCAATTAAGGAGGAACCAGAGGAAACAGGACCATTAAACACAGCCTCTCAAGGCTTTTATAAACTGCAGGAGTCACAAGCTGATCTTCTCTCTGTCACTGCTTCCTCAATTTTCTTGTGTACAGTATGAAAAAGATGCATTAGTAACTGTACATCAAAATGCAAACACACACTGAACTTCCATAGGTGCTAGGCCTAATGAGGGGAGTAAATAACTCTTAGATCATTTTAGTATTTTTTTCCTTTACATATGAGGTGTAAATAAGGGGAAAAGACAAAAGGTTTTAAGCACAGTAAATGATGTAATGTTGTACATGTACTACATATGTCCGTGGGCAAATGTGACTGAAAGTCTCTGAAATGGTTCACTGAGTTGCTTATGCGATCAAACCAAAGCCAGTCCACACTAACTCCACACTAGAAACTTATTATGCCAGTGGTGAGCAAAATGGATAAAGTCTTTAATCACAATATATTCAAATACAATAAAAATTGGAAAAAATTGGAAAAGGAGATTGTTTTCTAGACAAAACAACCAGATCTGAATATGTGTTTTTCTCAATCTGGTAAAAAAAAAAAAAAATAGTCATCTTTTAAAAAACTACTACAAGATAGTGATGTAAACATCCACTCAAATTTTGAAATAATGGTCTTCTGCTTATGATTTTCAGCATTGCTTACAAGCAACAAGCAACGACTTCAAAAAGCAAACAAACACAAAAGATATAACTACCTTTGTCTAAATATATCAACAAGACTAATGTAGCCCGCTCAGTCCAATGCTAAACACTATCACAGGACCGTGTAATGTCCATTAGTCGAAATGAGAAGGTCATGCCTATGAAAACTGCTTGTCTTCAGACCACACATGGCACAATATGACCAAGTGTTCAGAGGAAAAAACATATAAAAACAGTCGGACTGGCAGCTGGGGTCAAGCCAAACTCCTCTCTCTGAGAGGGTTGCAGAAGCCCAGAATTAATTTAGGGAGGTGACACTGCAAAAGATGAGTCAGACTTACTAGGGTTTAGCTTCCCCTCCCATTGTTTTATTTATGATTTACAGTGCAGCGCTCAATACTTTTTATAAAGTGTCATAAATTAAAGTCATACCATGTTTTAAATACATGTCTCAGAGAAGGCTTTCATTTATCTCCATGGATATCAGAGAAAACTTTTTTTTTATTCACATTATGTAAAGCCTCATCGGCACACACAGCTGTTTGAATCATGCAATCATTCTGCTGTGAATTTGTTTTGAACTTATTACCAAGTCAATAAATACAAACACGTTCAATTTCTTCCCGTTAAGCTGATGTCACTATCATTGCAGCTCAGTAAGTTTCTGTTTATCATTGTTTGACAGGCTGTTCTCTAGCCTTCCCAAGAACTGGAAAATAGGTCATAGTTGGTGTGGATTGAAAACTACGTAAAAACTAACTCCATAGCAGATTTAGTAACAGGACCCAATCATACTGTGCAACAAAGTATAATGAAATCTACTATATAACCAATTTCCCAGGAGCGCTGTATGAAAGGAAATTGTTGCGTGACACTTTTTTTGGTCATAAAATAATTGTTTGTGTTGCTTGAAACTTTTTTGTAAAAAAGCTTAAAATATCTGCATAATTCAGGCTTTAGGCATTACCAAACAATAGCACTCATTAATTGATATAGTCACAAGGCTGAGTATTAATCGATTCCCTTAGACACAACAAACCTTGTTTCTAGTTCACATTGCACAGTTTGTCCAAGAAGCTTTGTTCTTATTCCCATGACAGCCACATCTGCTATTATTAATCAGTGTCACTGTGGAATAACTCAGCTTAAGTCAAATCTAAATATGAATCCTTGTTAAAGTTCAGCCAATCCTAGACAAAGGTGCTACAGTGTCTCTCATCTCAGGCAGAGCATGATGCTGGATATCAGGTCACTGGCCATTTTAGCTTCAGCTGCATCACCTTGATTGTGTGCGCTATGTTAAAACTTTCTCTGTTTTGTGCCTGAACAAGCTGAAATACACAGCTTATCTTCTTTGGTCCAAAACAGGAGAAAGATTTCATTCTGTGCATTTTTATTTTTTTTTACATTTTACACTTCGCTATCAACATTGATTTCCACTTTGTAAAGTAAGTGTCAACAACTCAAAGGGGGCTTTCTTATTGGATCAACGTTTTATAACCTAGTTTCCAAAGAACTCGAGGAGCTGCTCTTTCAGACATGTCAAGAGAATTTTCAAATTGTCGAGGCGGTGGGAGATTAAAGCGTGTTAAACGGTCTATGTTTCTTAAAAGACAAAGTTGTGAATAGTTTGGAGAATTTCTAAGATGAAAAGTTCAACTGCACGAGTTTGGTTGTGATGCTCAAATTTAGGTTGCTTTTAAACCACATGCCATTTTTTTTTAAACAGGCTTGAAGTGCCCTCGTAGGAAACCAGCAGATGGCAGAAACTGCTTTGTTAAGTGAATGAGCTGATTACAACAACCTCTGTTTTGCTAAAGTTTAGCAGCAAAAACGTTTATGATATCTGTTTTTCTAACATCAAGCAGCCATGTAATGAACTCAGCATACTAGGAGCAGTCGCGCTGATCAAATCTAAGGATTACAAGAGGAGGCATGTACAATGAGAAAAGTCCCGTAACTGACCCCTGTGGGACACCATACTTGACAGGAGCTCAAGAGGACATTTTTCTAAAACATTTTAAAAAGTTTTTGTTCTAAATGATTAAGAACAATCATTGGACAAAGGACTGTTTAAAACTGGCACCAGACAGAGTCCAATAGATTCAACAGTCTTTAAAAAAGTGTACATAATATTATACAGATTGGACAGGAAGACATTTGTATATGAGATACTATTTCTAAACGCTAAAGACACAGGAGAAGGTGATTTAGAGTGTTCCTTTATAATTTCTTAAAATTTGTGTGGATAGGTTTGCAGAGGCTCTCATGGATTCTTCTTTAAGCAATGAATTAAGAGAAAACCTTTCCAAAATCAGTGTCAGTATCATCAGGGGCAAGGGGAAATTTTCTTAACCAGCTGATCATTAGTCTTTTAAACAACTCTGGGATTGTTCTATTGTGTTGAGATGAACTATTGTGCTCATGTATTCTTTAATGTGACATTGGATTGGAGTACTGGCAAACCCATAGCCTCACTATTTACTTGGAGACCTGCTTTCTTCCATCTTCCTTCTGCTCTCCTACACTCTGACTTGTAGCTGTCTACATTATTATTATGATTACTAGTATTGCTTGCATTTAAAAAGTGCCATCATCTGCCAATGATTTTCCCATCAGCCTCAGTTGTAATGGATGCTTAGTGTTAATCAGAAAGTGTTAGCATTCTAACATAATCACCTAAAAATTTCTAAACATGAAACCCACTAAACACTAGTATGTCAACATCAACAACGTGTTAGTGTATTTTATTTCAGAATTTAAGAATTTAAGAACGTTACATGACTGACTCTTTGTATTGTTTTTCCAACTTTTCCTACTTAATATTTCTCTCCCTTATTTTTGTGTTTATACCCACTGAGTTTATCATCTGTAATAAAGTGAGTGTATGTCATCAAAAAAAACAACAAAACAAAACATTTAATATAGTGACATATCTACCACACTTAGTTTCAGGGATTTTTTCCCAAAATGCTTGCAGTAACTTTTCCTGCAGTTAATTTTTCATTCAGCCTGTGTCCACTCTACAGAGTGACTCCCAAAAAGTTGTCTGCCAGTTGGATTTCTGTCAGTTGATCAGTGTGAGTGGAATATTTATAGCACACCCACATTAGGAGCAGTACACTTTTCAAAACAGTAACCAGCAAACAGAGGACTCCATTATTTTAATTGCACAGCTTTACTCCTACAGAAAAAGGTGCATTTGTTTCTGTGTCAAAACAAATTGGAATTCAATATTCAGTAACTTCAGCTTATAACAGCAGTGGTTTACTTCCTCTGGAAGTAAAACAAAAACTGGTGCTTATCTTAACAACAATATTTTGGGTTTTGGGCCCTGTTCCTTTACCTGAAGGGTACAAACATTTGTCAAATATTGATGACAGAAGTCAAAAAATAGAGCTGTGTCTTTGAAATTTTCTTTACAACAAGCTTAAACATGCAACATGAAATTTGGATAATAATATCAATACAAGATGTGTAAGTCCTTAAAATGAGGACATCTGGATTGCACATTTCAGCTTCACTTTAAGAGGGATGTCATGTTGTCAAGTCTTGAATTACAATCACTAGTCTTTATTATCAAGTTGAATATTTGGCTAGCTGGAGAGCTTTCATTGTTCTCTGCCAAGATGGATAATCTCCTGTATCTGTATTTAGATTAACCACACGAGGCAGGTTGAAATGCTGCAGGCAACCTCACGTTCTTATTTGAAACAGTACTGTGTTTTCCAGAGGGCCTTACCCTGCATGCCCGTGGGGCCGAAACCTTGACGAGTGAGGAAAATTGCGTGGTCGTGATGTTCGGCGTGATCAGGGTCGCCTTTTTGTTGCACAAAAGCCCAGCGGCACACATTCTCCAGGCTCCGTGATGGGTTTCCTCTCTCGATGAGGCTGATAGACTGACAGGCAAGAAAGAGAGAGAGAGAGAGGGAGAGAAAAAATGCTTACTACTGAACATTGACTGTGTAAATGAACACATTAGTATTCATTCCACAGCTCAAAACTGCATAGACAGTTAATCAGATGGGTATGAGTCGAGTTCATTGTAGAAACACATCACACAGGCAGTGCTAAGTGCATAGCAAACTGAATTTCCTCTCTACAATCTGTTAAGTAAAGCCAACATGCTTCACAGATGTAATAGTCGGTTTTAACAGTTTGTGTGAAAGAGGAATGTGATTGGCTCACCCTAAAATTTGCATTCATTTTCTTTCACATTTAGCACATCTGCTCCACTATTAATGCTATGGACTTATTAATGGCATGCTCCATTCAGTGCAAATAACCACTTTTATGATGCAGTTGTACACACATTTCTCACTGAAATAAAATTGTGTGAAGTTGTTGAAAGTTCTGTTTCTCTATTGCCTGGATTGCATTTTGGCCTTTCTTCCAATGCCGATTTGCTGCTTCACCTCTGGGTAAGAGCCTTTGTTTATTTACAACAAACACAACAGATTGTTGTATACAGACTTTCAGAGTGAGGAGGGGATGATGGGAGCACTTGTGCAGCTCCTCTACAGCAACAAGTGCTACCATGAATCTTATCCTATCAGTTCGTCAGAGCTTAAGGGACATTTTGGCTGTTTAGACATTTAGAGGGATTCGTGGTGATACAGTCTGGCCAATGAAAATTTTAGAAAGCTGGAAAATCAACAACAAATAAATGAAATGACAGCAGCTGTTGAGTAAAACTTTATAGAATCTATTGTTATTATGTACAGAAGCGCATTGCATTCACTGCATAAAAAAAAATAAATTAGAAACCTTATCTCGTAATTACGAGATCAGGATCGAGATATATTTTGTAATGCAACTGTAGGAGAAATTGAATGTGACAAAAGGTGAATGTGGATGTTGACACAGTTACTTGGCCCAAGAGTGTCCAAAGGTACAGATAAGATGAGCTTTGACACGCCAGACTCCTTAAATAATAATGGGGCATGAAACCACACTGACCAACAGCTACACAAATGTTTTCTGATGAAATGTGAATCGGACTCATGACGGAATATACAATGAGTGAACGTCCTGTTTCTTCAGGTTTTTGGTGTGACTGTGTCCGTATGGGCATGATGTAACTTAGTTCCTCTGTTAACAGATCTGCGCCATATTAAAACTCATATATTTCACTAAAGACGGCTGAGGCTCATCTTACTTGCTCAGCTACTCATCAGAATGCAGATTAACACAAAGTACAAGGGTTTTTCACAGCAGGGACCAAACCAAGTGCAGGATATGAGTCTTTTTTCTTTTTAGTCTTTTCCGGCATTTCTTGCACCCTCGCACTCTTGGTGCGAACACATTCTAAACCGTGTTCCCATCACTTTCTCAAATGTTCCTGCTAAATCAAAGTAACAGAAACTGAGTGTGAAGCTCACCTTGGCATACCCCAGCATGATCATCCTCACCAGAACCACATTGATGTGGACACCCAATGACTCATCATGGTAAATCTCGTTGACCTGAGATGAAAGGGAGAGACTTTATCAATAAGAAGACTATCAGTTATTCACAGTGATAGCAGTTACTTAAAGGCACCGATTCCTGTTATTTCTATGCCTCTACAACCCTCTCATAGAGGGAAGCAACCCTTCTCCTTGAAATCAGTCTATGAATGACTCTAATCACGGACCAGGGCGACAGTAGCATTGACTGATGAGGTGGCTGCTGCAACGAGAAGGAGGAGGATCTTGCCATGTTCTTGCTCCACAAAAGCCATTGTTACCATAACAAAAGAAACACAAAAAGAACCCTTAATTAACATTTAAACAATAGTGCCTGCCTTCTGTGATATTGCTATGTTGGCTTTTTTGTGTGCACACAAATTGGAAAGGGATCTCTTCAGTGTTCTTTCTCTCCCTCAGAGGTTTGTTTCCATGCTTACCCTGTCAAAGGGTTTTATAGGAAAGGGGATTTCCTTATCAAAATCTCTGGTATTAGTGAGCAAAAAGAGCCCCTTGAGGTGTGAATACTGGGTTGTATATAAATAAAACTGACTGGAAGGAATGGGGATGGTTAATATATTCGAGGGGCACAGCCTCATAAGTAATAGTGGCTTCAAAATGACTGTAAAAATAGATGCAGAAAGAAACTGAAGGGGCAAGTAAAAGAATGTTTAGTATTCATCTAGTTAAAGCTCCATGCTGCCTTTGAAGTAAAGTGAAGGGTGTGTATGGTTCCTGATAATCACTTTCCGTTAGCTTAAACCTATGAGCTTTTTTTTTCAGTCACACAAGCTCCAGCTGTGACTCTGCTTCTGGCAGTGGTCGCATTGGTTTTTACACCTTGTTTTGCAAAATTACCTTCCACGGACCCGCTGTGTGTTTTTATAATCAGCAACAGGGATCAAATTTCCCCTTCAGTCATCAGTGTCCCTCACTGTATCTGCAGGTGAGACATATTAAATACACTGATGCATTTAATGGTAAATTTGTTGCACGAGTATGTTTTACCATCTCCCTCAAAATGCAAATTTTCGTGAGTATCTTGCTTTTCCTTTCTTTATTTCTTGCTGTTGGAGTTAAATAACTCAGAGTTATTATTTTTCTATTATATTTTATTGATGAATAACTAAAACAGCACAGGCTCAGAGCTCTCCCTCAGTTCCATTAAGCACATCATTGTGTATTGTGTTATTTCATATGCCTGCTAAGTTAATTATTATGGTAATTATGTTTTTTTATAAGTAAGAAAAAAAAATTGCATTACTTTGTTACCCTTTAAAATGTATTAGATATTGTATGTTGATAATGCCCAAGTAATTAAAACACAGTGATTAAACCGCAGACACAAATAGATGTGGAGAGTTTCAAATTAAAAGTCTCACATTTTGTGAAATACATTTGGGTGAGTTTAAGTGTTTTCCAAGGTGGGGATGTGGATATCATAATGAGTGACTTTCCCTAAATCCACAGATTAATGGAAGCAGGTCATTTCACCTTGGATCCATCTTTAAGCCAAGCTAGGCTAACTACCTCGAAACTCTAGCTGCACATTTACTTAGGAGGGGTTTTAATCTTCTCATCTGACTCTATGAAATGATTTGAATGAGCATATTTCACCAAAGCCTTTACTTGGTGTTTTTAAAGTATTATATTGTGCTATAAATTTGGCAGAGATGTTGTGTCTGCATGATATAATTACTAGAAACAAGGGCAACCTGCATTTCATTGACAGCTGACCTTTAAAACGCTCCGTGTGACGTGTGTGGTCACCTTTCACGCTGTCTTCACCACTATTGTTTTGCCACTAACTGACTGACTGTGCATTAACTACCAATGAAATCAGTGAAAGACTCTCTGACACTGTATATGAGAAGCACTCATTAGCAGCCGGGAGCATTCGGACTGAAGCGACAGGCAGCGTCACAGTGGGTCGCATTTTCTTTGGGTCAGTGAATTCTCACTGAGCTTATCCACCTCATTGCACAACATGTCATTGCTGTCCACACAGGGCAGATAAGGTGGGAGAAAATATTTTCGCAGCATGCAATTAAACGCTAAATTGTCCTCAGAGGTTTTTTCGCCAATCGACTTTTTGGGGTGGCGCTGCGTCACAGGAGCACCACAGAAAACTCTAAAATCACAGTATAACTAGATTTTTTCTGCAGCCACTGCCTCCAGCTGCAGATGGGTGCTTTATTTAGACAAGCAGACAGATAATTGCTGCTGATACTGCACTTGCATGACATGGCAAAGCAGCTCTGCAGTGGCAGAACTGTGAGCATCTATTTCAGGGCAAATTTACACCATGATGATGTGTGTGAGACATAATGGCTTCTTCTTTGCAGCTTCTTCTACACATTCACAGGAAGTCTAACTTCCTTTCCCTGTATGAGTTGATCCTCAGTGATTATTTGTTCAGCTCAACTTCTAAGTAGTTCAAAATGTCCATGCGTACATCTTTTCAGAGGGACATGGGGTAGTATGGGGACATTTAACAATACCATGAACTTGACTGGCTCCTTAGCTTCTGGTTTATTTTAGCTGATTAGAGTGTTTAGATTTTATTAATGTGGATGTGCAGACAGAGAAGGAATTCCCATAAATGGTGCTATCCTTAATTACCATGGAACAGAAACATAAAAATGAACTTTTTCATTTCAGTTCAGTGCATCATCACAGCTGAGTTGGCAGCATGGAGGTTTGTGTCCTGCTGTATTTTTTGCACAAGAAATGCACAGAGAAGCAGAGATAGGCTCTGCATGTTTGACATGCAGGAAGGCTGTTTGCACTAATGTGCTCCAAAACATGCATCATTTAATAGACCTCCAGCCCCAAACTGAAACAGAGACTTTCCCTGGTAACCAAAGAATGGCTAAACCCTGAAATAAACAAAACTGACCCAAAATCAGCCAAAAAATTGACGAATTCATTTAAACCCTGGTGCCTACATTACCCACTTCAGCTGATGACAGCTTGGTTGCAGATTAGTTAATATTATGCCAACACTGGCAAACCATAGGCCTTGCTGCTTGTTTAGATGCTTTTTAATTCTCAAAATTGAGACTTAAGCCTGATGCAATCAAGTGATATCACTTACTGCAGACTTGGTCCCTTCTTTTAATATGTAAAAGTCCACAGACACCTCAAAAAATAAAGACTTGAAACCATTGTCCTTAAAACTTTTTCTGGTCTGTGGCTGTTTCGTATGGTCTTGCAGTTTTCCCCCAATGTTTTTTAAAGAAAATCTCAATTTCTGTAAAGCATGTGAACCAGGTACTGAGGCTTGGTCCTTGTCACAGCAGCCTGGGTCTGATTCTATAGCTTTCAAAAAATGTCTCTCTTTAGCTGTCACTTTTAAATAAAAGCAAAAAGCCTGAAGCCTGAAAAAAACCCTGAAGAAATATGAAATATCTATGCTTCCACTGAGGAAACAGTTTGGAGTTTGTTTGTATTTCAACGTGACGCTGTTCCCTTTTTTTTCTCAGTTTGGTGGCAAAGCACCTGCACAGAGCCCTGACCTCAAGTCCATTCATCACTCTTAGAGTAAAGTGGAATTGCGATCCCGTCTGGACCTCACTAATTCAAACTGGATGCAAACTGCTAGAGTCAGATCATATGAGAGCAGAAGACTGCTCCTTTTTTTTGTTGTTTTTTTTAATGACATATCACACATGAGTCAGTTTTGGTATTACCGTACTTTTGGCTGTCTGTTGTTGCTTAGAATATCACCTCAGCTCTTTGTTCACCAGGCTTCATTAGTATGAATTTTTAGGTTGGACCACGAGGAAGCATCCACATGATGTTAATGCAATCCACTGCACAGCTGTCTGATAAATGATACATTTCTGATACATATTTAGCATGTGGTGACAATGTGTCACAATAATGATGAACCTGAGTCCTTTATAGTGAACAAAACACTTAAAACTACTTTTAAAGTCAGCCTATTACCATCCAATACACATTTACAACACAGAGTGAAAACCAGACATAGAGCTTGTGTTGGTTCAAAGTAAACTGCACACACAGGCCCCATAAAGTGCACATCTAAGATGTTGATATTGTTGCAGTACCCAAATGAAACCAACAGAGGTCCATAAAAGTCATGCATTCCTTTACGCCCCATTAAGAGGAATCATTAATGGAAGTGGAAGCACTGCTTCCAGCTTCTCTTCATCTCATGGGTGGTGTCCACTCACTTTTTTTAAAACTTGTTTATAAATTGTTTTTAATGGCAATGGAACCAGTGGAGTTTGGTTTGGATAATTTAACTCACCCAAACTTTGAAATGTAAACAATTTCTAGATTTTCTTTTGATTCTGATGGAAGAAATGTTTGTTATCGTCTTGACAAAAAACCTTCAAACTTTTCATTGCTTGCATTACAAAAGAAGCTGGGGGGATATTTTTTGGAGATAGTAAACTGAGTAGGATACAACCTTTCATTGGTGCCTTTTACAGCAAATGAGCTGATGTGTAATGGCTTTCATCAGACACTTTCATGAGGAATGTGAAGCAAAGTTTGAGCTGTTATTGATCTTTTGGCAGGGGAAATTATATGCCACCAGGGAAAGCAATTTCATTCTCCTGTTTCTTTTAATGTGCAAACTGAAGACTGAAACCGATCCACCGGCAGCAGGCACAATCTTGACTCAAGACTCCAGTGAAAAATAATCCAAAATAGCAATGCTTTGATACTTGTGAGACACGCATCCCCTCAACTGTAACAACATGAAAGGTCCAAACATTTTTGTCACAAAAAATGACAAAAATCTTTACAAAAAATGTGACAAAAAGAAGTAACAGACATTTTCTCGAATGTTTGATTGTGAGCAACGACTAATTTTGCATATTTTGTGAAGGTCAGAGAAATGAATAAAGCATGTCTTTAATCGAGCTGGATCGCAGAGTACAGCTGAATGAACAGAGCAGCCATGCATGTTATGAGAGATGGATGCATTGACACTTACAGAGCTGTTCGGCTCTCCTTGAGAATAGGTTCAGGTATGAAAGCCTGCTGTGCCTGCTGATGGATTCCCATTAATGACAAAGGATGCAACTGTGACAGCGGGAATTTCATTTTTATCTCAATTGCTGCTGCTGAAGTCGACCAAATGTAAAACTGGAGCGGTACAACACAGGTGAACACAGTGTGTGCAGGTTTGTGTGCGTCTGCAAGAGTTTCTCTCAAAACTCCATTGTTGTTGATCACATTGTTGAAAGGGTGGACACACACGCAAACACTCACTAGGGAGAGAGAAAAGGGTAAGAGGGAAGGAGGGGAGAAAAGAGAAGAAAAGATACAAAAGCAGAGGAGACGAGAACAGAAACAGATGCAACAAAAGAAGGGAAAGGTGAGTGACGAGGAGATAAAAAGAAATAAAAGGTAGAGCACGGGGACAAAGACAAAACGAAAGGAGAAAATGGAGGATAGAACTAATGGAAACAGAGAGCAAAATGAGAGGAGAGATGAGGGAACAAACAAGGACAGTAGGAATGAGGATAAAAGGAAAGATGAGAAGGGGAGAGGAGAAGATAAGTGAGGAGAGATGGCAAGAGAAGAGGGAAAAGGAAAGACCAGAGGAAAGAAATGAAAACTAGGAGAGGAGAAGAGGAAAAAAAGGGGGTGGGGTGGAGAGGAGAGAGTAGAGCGGTTCATACTGTTATCAGAGCGCTGATGGTGTGAAAGGAGACAAAACAAGAGGAGACAAGGGAGACAAGAATAGTAGAAGGGAATAAACAGTTAATAAATGTGAGGAGAGAAGGGAAGAGAGAGGAGATGAAGACACTGGATGGAACGAGTGAGAGAGTCATCGAGGGTTAGACAAAGATATGGACAGAGAAAGAGACAGAGAGAGGGAAAAGCTTAAGTTAAGATAAACAGACATGCCATACGGGACCCAGACAGTGTGGTCAATCATTATAATCAGTGTTCAGAGGCCAGAGCTGCAGCAGCCTCAAGTTAAAGCCAGCCGGAAATTCGACAGGAAAACACCATAAATAACCTCACAACGTCGTCACCGCTGGCCATAGCAACCAAGTGAGAGAGACTGAACACATGGCAGCGGATGATTAAACACAGCATCACTTTTGTTTTCTGAATAAATGATCACCTACCAACAAATGTGCAGAGATAAAGGAGCAGAGAGTGACTTGATAACAATGCTCGATTAGGAGGAATTCAACAGGTTAGTTTGTCTTTTATCATCGAATGACAGGCGATGACAGGAAATGACAGGCATGAAGGGTCCTCAGCTGACCATGGTCTGCATTTCAACCCACAGGCAAGATTTCATCTATTTTACAACTATAAAAGTCAATTTGAGCCAGCGAGGGAAAAGAATATATGAAAGACTGTGAGCTACAAAACTGTAAATACTAATGTAAGAGAAAAATGATGAGATAGAAAGTCAAACCTTTGACATGATTTGACAAAATTCTTAAAAGTTCAGGCAAAACTACGTGCAATACATTAAGATAAATGGCTGTTCATCTTGTAGAGAGAGAGGATTATGCTAAGTCAGTTGGGAGAAATATATATTTTTTAATCTATTTCAAAATCTAACTCATTTCATAAAACAGTTTACATGAGTACTTTTCTTATTAACTGAGTGTCTAGCTGAAACCAGGACACACATGACTGATAGGGTTCTGATTGGCTGGCATCAAGAGACAAAAAGCAAAAATCATGTTTATTGATATGTGTAAGAAGAAGACCAAATGAACCTCATTGGACTATCATGTTTATTGGTCCATCTTGCAGCGTATGAACCATAAAGCCTCTGTTCATCCTGCAGGTGGACCTCAGTGGTGGAGGTCGATTAGATCAAGTTCTGAAAATTCAAGGAAACTTAATTTGATTTGATCTATTTCTTTCAGCTTTCAACTAAACAGCATTCATTTTTTAAAAATTTATACACAAAAAATAGAAATATTAAATTAAAAAAACAGCTTTTGTTAGGACTGAGATCATAATTCAGTAATTATTAAATGAAGTACAAAATAAGGTCAGGAAGGCAAGAAAAACAATCATCTGTGTTCCCTTACTCTTTGTAAAAAAACAAGAGTAAGACACAGACAAGAGTTAAAAAACAGTGGAGAAATATAGTTGACAAAATAATTTTCTTCACTTCTTTTTATTTACAGGGGAACATATGACAACCCGCCGGGGATACAGCCAATCCATTCTACAATCAACTGATGGTGCGCTACAACTGTGAAACACTGAACACCCCACTGCTTAAATCAATGACATCACCATCCTGTTCAAGCCTGTGTTGTATATCTCCTGCTGATGCACAGGAATGTCATCCAATCCAAAGCAACAACCTACTTATCAGCTGTATTTCCTTGGTTTCGATGCTGCTTTTAAGTCTATCTCTTCTCCCCCACAATAAGTCATCAAAGGAACAAAAGAGCGTTATTCCACTACACCTCTCAGAATTCGTGCAAAGATTGATGTATATATATATATATACATATGTATGTGTGTGCGCGTGTGTGTGTGGCACAGAATCACTGAATCATCACGCACTTCAGGTCTCTCTAGGATTATGTGATCTTTTGCCAACGTGCTATAGAGGAAAAGCAGCAGCAGCAGCAGCAAAAGCATCCACAGTGAGGCCATTTTCCCCAGAAAGCATCAAAACCATGTGGCAACAGCATTTCTTGCTCCTCCATCTGTATTAAAAGGTCTCATTAAAGGAGTGCTGTACAGCAGGCAAACAGTGGCACATACGGCCAATTTCCTCTGGCAGCAGTGAGGCTTCCCTGTAGCATCTTTAAAAACAGTTTTAATCTGCCTCCCATTGTGTGACCTGATGGTTAAATATCAGCAAAAAGCATCTTGATAAAATGACCCTGATGAGTTGCGACGACACCTTAAACATAATGAAGGAGGGATAAAGCTAGTGTGGGATTTTTAACGGCAGACTTTCTTGTGTTTGAACAGATGTAATACTATCTTGAGAAGGTAGTGCTGGCCGTTCTGGTGTGGAGAGGCATTTTTTGGCACATTTTGCACAGATGCATTAAAGTTCCCACTAGCCGTGTTCTGTCTATGATCAGCCTGGATCTGTCAATATCACACTGAACCGTAGCAGAGGACTCACAGGGGAGAAGCTGTTGTTAAAGCTGACAGCTCATTTCTTCACATCATGGCCTCGTACGAACAGTATGCGATTGTTACAGCAGATTAAAGGGTAGTTTAACTATCTCTGTATTATTTCTGGCTCTGGAAAACGCCGAGTGCTTCCTATACTGACTCAGCTCTCAAAAGACATTAGGAAAAATCTGAGGGTGAAGTTTAGTCGCTATTTTAAATTTAATCTTGTACGACTTGGAAAAAGACTGGATAAGTAATATGCATTGGTTCTTTGACAAAGAAAACTGACTCATTGATTTTTTTTTTGGCCATTTAGTGGTGAAACAGAGTAACATGAGCGTTGGTTTGAATTTTAAAGTCTCATTTGTTGTTGTTCTCATTCATTGTTGTGGTCTGATCTCTGTCAGTTCCTGAGAAAACTTCCAGCTTTCTAGCTGCTACATGATCCCCATCTTCAAAAATTAGTCCTTATATTGTCTGCAAGCTGCTTGGTGCAGGTAAGTTAGTGTGAAAGGGTGTTTGAAACTATATAGATACATAAAATTATGTAGGTCTACAAGACTTGCCTTCCTGAAAACACTTGTGCAAATGTTAACTGCCACACAAATGTATCAATACAGATAATAACATACAGCTATTGACCTTGATGTAACACAAGCACGAACATATTTGTTTGATAAGCAACTGAGTTTAGGAACTAAAATACTTAATAATTCCGCATTAAAGACAAATGTGATTACAGTAATTCATTACTTTGTAATACTCCCAGCACTGTAATGAAATATCTGTTATGTAATTGGAAGTTTGAACTCCTTAGAGCAAGTTCCTAGGAACACCAGGACAACTGTTTTTTGAAGATGGTGAAACAGATGCCAGACATTGTGGCTCTGTTTAAACACATTCCCACAGTCTTTATGCCTGCAAGCTCTTTTAACTGGTGTGATGTTAAATTCTATCCAGCACAAAGACAAAAGGATATACATGTATGAAACTGTAACTGCAGTATTTGAACTTGTAACTAAAAAGAAGCCTTGGTGACTTACAATATTCATGAGAGTGAGGAGGTAATTCTGCACGTGCTCCTTGCCGTGAAATCGAACCACTGAGTCATCGACTCCCAGCAGGACTTCAATGTTGTAGTCGTCTTCACCAGCATCTCGGCGGCGACGGCGGCGGACAGTCTCATTAACCTGCCGGGCTACAGAGTCGAGGGCCCCGGGTACATCCAGCTCTGGTTCTGCACAGGAATAAAGATAGGAGAGAGTGAAGCATTAACATGGACATGCAAACACTCTAATTCATGACGACTGAAGCCCTTTTTATCAGTCTCAAAATATAAACAAGTGAATTTAATCAATCACAAACAGAACGCAAGCACCCGAAAATTATGTTTCTGTCTAAGTTGCTGCAGGGTTTTGAAAATGCTCTTTGAATAATTCACACCTCCATACAATTTTATATACAATTTTATATACAATTTTATATGCAAGTCAAATACAGTCAGAGCTTTATTTACAAGCTATGACTGTATTTTTCATTTATCCATTTAAAACCAAGGATGTATATTTTAATTAATATGTCTAATACTGCGTTTTCACTAATGACTGATAATAAGGTGCCATGCTGCTGACTCTTCCTGGTAAACCAAACCAACTAGCACCAAAGGAATGTATCCTGATGTGGGGCAGCAGCAAGGAGGAATTAAAAAAACCTCACTTGTGCACAGTGTGTTTACATATCTCATTTTTACTCTTTACTTGCAGTGTTCTCTTTTACGTGCAAGAGCCAAATGCAACACAGTTTCTTTCTGTTGTGCACTTACTCATGAATGGCATTAATGTCAATAAAGTTAATCTTGAATCTTGAATCTTAACCCTTTTAAAAAGGAAGCTAACAGATCCATGACAATGTGGTGAAAGCGGGTCATAAGCTTCTGATCTGACATCAAGTCAATCAAACCACAACTCAGTTTTAATGGACCAAAGGCAACATAATCTACTGACAGCAATAAGACACACAATCACACAGTCTTTTAAAGCATATTTACAATTCACAGATAGTCTGCTGTGGTTACGAAACAGAAAAATCAGATTTGACTTCAAAGCACGTTTCTGTCTCCAGCCAATATGAAAATGGAGGTCCCCTCAGAACCCGCTGAATTAGACCATGAAATTGCTAATACTTCCCATTTTGACGGAACGGCCTTCAAGTACTTAACGTCCCCTTAATACTGCTTAGCTTTACACTCCGAAGGCCATCTCTGCCAGGCCTCTCAGGGGAGCTCTGTCAAGATCAAATTCTTCATCTGGTCCCCTCCGTAATCCTTACTGGGAAGAACGATGCCCACTTTTAGAGATGAAATGGCCACAGGTTTCCATTACTTTACACTTAGCTGCTTTACAGGAGGGAGCCCAGGAGATTACAATTTCCACTCTAATGACTGAAGAATCAGCAGTTTGGTTGGTCATAAAAGCAGCCAGCAGGAGGGTTGTAGGTTGAAACCCCAGCATGAAGATTTTGGCAGTGATGTGAATGACTCATCAGTTTCCTTAAGCGAGGTTGTTTTGCTTAGATGGAGCGGCTGGCCAACAATAAGGTTGTGATTGTGCCCACTGTTTGTTTGGTTTGGTCTCAGTCACGGTGGAAAATTGAACTTTGGTTGTAGGTTTTGCATTAAGGTAATTTTTATTTTGCTTGAAATAATCTCAACTAGAGATGAATAGATTGAACCTTCCTTGCTCTTTTAGATGTTAAAAACAGAGTGTCTACAATGTTTCAGGCGGGGAAAAATATTTTCCCGGAGCTTTCTCTATTGCTGCAAACATCAGTTATTCACCCATTGCAATTTAAATCCTGATGAGCACAAATGATCTTTCTGTTTGCGCCCTAGAATTTATATTTTCGAGTCTCAATATGTTATTCCTGTCAAACAACCATTCACTTATGACACAAACTTTAAAATTGCATTAAATATTAAAAAAGCCCACTAGCCATAATCAGAGAGCCACCTGAGAATATGCTCAATTGAACACAAAGCACAGAAAAAGGAAGTGAAAAAAAAGTTGAATGTGATGCTTTAATCTCAGGCTTTTAATCATTTGTGCATGTACACACAAGACCTAATCGCAGAGAACCACAGTTATTAAGTTATTAGACTGACAGTGCATCATGGATCTGCAGGCAGTGAGCTAAAATGTTTGACTAATGCTCATAGTATTACAAGTTTGTACTGTTTGGTTCTGGCTTGTACATTTTTTAGCATAAGTCATATTGCAGGCCTCCTGGCTGTGTGTGCAGTGCCCCCCCTAGGGTCCTTTTACATTTGTCTGGGGCCAGCACATCTTGATTTTGACCTTTAAACTGAATATACACTGAAGTGGAGACGGAGCATCTTCCATTTGGTAATGTCCATTAACTATCACCTGCAGTCTGTCAACAAGACACTGTTGCCCTTGAACTAAAAAAATTAGGTTCATGTAGGTTCATGTAGCCCATTTACAAACAAACTAGGGTTGGTAAACAAATATCACATGGATTCACAAGTAGCTTGTGTATTAAAGAGGTTTTGGTACGTCCTCCTCCTGCCGTGTTAGAAAATCTGGCAGTGGGCTGAGTCAAAACAAATCTCGTTCCAGTGCCTGTGAATTTAGCTAAACCTAATGTGTCTGTGCTCTGTACTAGAATAAACTGCATGTGGTTTTCAGACCAGTTAAGATCACGTGACAATTCAAATGAATATAAGCATCTGTTTGCTGTGTAACCATTTTAACTATTGTATGGTGTTCCTGGAAGAAGTCAATTTCAGGGGTCTCACCGCAGGTTTTTTTGGCATTTCTGTCCATATTCATTTAATATTAAACTAAACCACCAAGAGCATTTAAAAGATTATGATTTCAGTAAAGTCTTTTCAGCATCTTTGCACTTGAAAAAAAGAAAGGCAGAACTTCTGTAAACTGCCCCCCCTGAATTAATAAATTAATAAACACTAAATATTTACAGACTCATATTTCATACACATTGTGTAAAGAAACTACTCTAGTGACACTTGGAAATCTCAAGCCATAAATAAAAGCACAAGCCATTTTTCAATTTTCCAGGGATGCTTAAGGCCACAGACAGAGCCAGTGATTGAGTGGAGAGGGAGCTTAAATAAATAGGAAGAAATGGCTGCCACCTCAGCCCTGGCCCGGCTCCGACAGTGTTGGGATTGTGGAGTGCATTCCTCCTCCTGGCCGCTCCCGACATGACACAGCCATTCTTGTGCAGCGGGCCAGCTCCCCCCCCCCTCCTCCTGAGTAAACAGGCTTTCTGAGGTCCCTACTTCAAAAGCACAGGACTTCCCTCAGCAGTGCTCCTTAAGACCACTAGTGTGCTTCAGTCAGTGGCAAGCTGCCCCCTCCTACTCCACCGGGCACCGTCAGGGGCCCACTGCCCAGTCCCATGGGAGCCCCACCATGCAGCAGCAAAAGCAGCAGCAGCAACAGCAGCAACAGCAGCAGCAGCCCATGAGATGGGAGAGGCCCCCAGCCAGCGCCTGCCCACACGTGGCACTCTGCGGCAAGGTGGCAACAAGGCCAGCCAGAGCCGCCACAGGCTAAAAATGGCACAGAGGTAGGCGACAGGCTAGTCGCCATCAGCTTAGAGTGGAAATCTACTGTGTCTGCAGTGACGGCAATATCTACACTCAACCATTTACAGGCACTCACACTCCCACAAGCCCATTAGGAGAAGGACACAGATATATGGCCACGACTACATAAAGTGGAAAAAACAAATGTGAATGTTTATGTGTGTGTCTATTGAGTCAAATGCAAAACATTTACTGGACAAAGCTTGTCCTGTGAGGATGCAGATATGTGTTTCTAATCAGAAATATTATGCATATTAATTTTAATAGAGACATTTAATTATTCGGGGTACTACACTGACGACACAATGTAATTTCTGCAATAAAATGTGGTCTGTAATCCTTTTATCTGCTTTTGCAATGAAATGGGGCTGCAGGATTAGCCTATATACTTTACCTTATGCATGCAATGATGCAGAAATGTACATTTTGTACTGGAGAGGGGCATTTGCATCAGATCTAGTCTGTGAGCTGAAGATTATTTTTTACATGGCAAATTTAGTAAGAGCTAAGGTATAACAAATAGGCAAAGGAAACATTTTTGTTAGGTGATTGAGATGGAAATGAAGTCTCAAAAAGTTCAGGTCTGAAAAGAGGCTTCATATTTCAAAGTTTAATTCCAGACATTATTTTTAATGAACAAGGATCTGAATGGGACTAAATGTCAGAAGAACACTTTAATTTTAGTTTGAGCCTGATGAGCTAACAATGTTCTTCCAAGAGAGATTCATAGGTCAGATATTCAGTAACAAAGGGGCTTTTGACAGTGAAGTCAGAAAGGAAGGTTATGACTCAAAATTATTGTCAGACCCCTGATTTAAAAACACTGAACCACACAATGCAATGAGTTTTTCAGTCCATTTACATGTGCTGCAAATTGACATGTGCAAGGCACACATCTCCATTTTTAAAACACCGGGTTCCAGTGTGAACAGATGAATGAAAACATGTTCAAAGTGTCATTTAGCTGACTGTAACTTTCAGAGAAGAATGAAATAATATTATCATCATATACTTTGATTAGACACAATTATGGGGTATAGGCTTCAAAAACGTGGTGCTGTCCATGCTGCCTATTTTCTCATAATTTGCTGTCACATTCACAATAGGCCACTGATTTTTAAGTGGTTCACCAGCACATAAGGTTGACAAACCGAGCACCTCAATCTGTGTTTGGCTTGAAAGATTCATAAGAGAGGAATAAGTTCACCTCAGTCACACTAAAGCCACTATAAAATTTACAATGCAAAACTGTTTATGGGACATAAAAAGCTTGTGTTGTTTTAAGTAGTCTCCCTTCATGCCCCACGATTGACAAACAAAGTTCAATTTAACTGTCATTTTATTGATAAGAATACAGCAAAAAGAATTGGTGTGTGAAGAGACGTGGCTGCAATAAAATAAATAAATCTGAATTCCAAAGGGTAACTTTTACATCCAACACTGTCAAACTTTTAACCTCAAAGTACACCAAGTTCATTATGATGGCTGTAATAAGATAATATTCACTCTCCTGTCTTGTGTAACGTTATTATTATTCTTGGCCATATCGACTTAAACAGACTACCCATGGAAATAATCAACTACAGGCAGCTGACATTAATGTCTGCTTGGTTGAATGCCGGCATGGGACACTTTGGGTGCCTTGTTTTAATCACTGGAACAATGTGTGAATCATGGTACTGTAGGAGTTTCTTTTTTTTTTTGCATGTCTTCACATGAAACACCATATGGTCTGATGCATGTTCTCTGTTATGCCTTAGTTGTAGAAAATGTGTGACCAAAGTCTTGTTAAAAATCTTCCTTTGTTGACGTCTCATTTTACAGTGGCCTTGAGTCGTGTTTGTGTTATGCTGCTGCTGCATAATTTTATTCCTGGGAATGGGTTTCATAAAGGTATGGGTCAGTGAGCAATGGCCTGAAGTCAGTTGCCCTAATTCAGTACATGCATACAATGAGAAATTCCACCTTAGCATCGAAGGTCTAGTGTGTAGGATTTAGCAGCATCTCAAGGTGCAGTTGCAGATTGCACACAACAGAATATCGCTCAAAGATTGCTCAGTTAAGTCAGAAGAGCCTACAGTGGCTGTAAAACTATGGCAACATGTCAGACATTGTGGAGGAAGACCAACCTTCTCTTTAGATAGTTCTCTTTAGAGTATAAAAGACTCATTGTAAGTTGGTGAAAATACAGCCATTCTTATTTTAAGGTGATTATTAATGGGATAATGCCTGACAAGTTTCCATTATCAAGCATAAATAGATGGTGTAGGGGATGTGTGAAGAACAACTGCCTTTGCAGAGTCCATTATTTCCAGATCATAGACACCTGGAGTGGCACTTTCCTGCTCAGACCACACTCAATTGCCAAATTAAGTCCCCAAATCTATATAAAATGTTTTACAAAAAAACAATAGGCCATGTCTAAAACCTGTTAGCCATAGCTTGAAATTAAATAGTAAATGAGACATGAGATTATTGCTGATATGACAAAGAATCAGTTAATTTAAGAAGAGTGTGTACTTCTTAATGCAGTGCATTACAGTCACCATCCCACGGCGTGCAGAGGATGACGCACTGCAAGAATATACTGTTGAAAAGGAGATACTCTACTTTAATTCCTATATTTCTAATTAA
>JAQNCA010000027.1:5466874-5482610 GCA_029783725.1 Acanthurus tractus
GTGCAGAGGATGACGCACTGCAAGAATATACTGTTGAAAAGGAGATACTCTACTTTAATTCCTATATTTCTAATTAAAAAAAAAAAATAAGATGGCTTGATACAGATACAAACTGAGCAAGCACACAGATTTTTGATATTTAGTGATTTCACAGAGAGTTTGATTTCATAGGTGTCCTATATCTGACTTTAATGGACACTGCAGCCAATCAGACTCAAGTATTCAAAGAGATCATGACATAAACGCTACTAAAAACACACTTATTAATAATATATTCCATTAATACCATATTCGAGCATAGATGTGAATAACACTCCCATCATCTGTAGCTCTGTCTTTCAGCAGTATTTTTTGTTCCAGCACCAAGGTGTTCTGAAGCTGTAGTCTATTTAGAGTTGGCAATGTGCTTTCTTGTCATGTAAGGGAATTTTTAACTCCCAAGGGCCCATAAAACCTCAGAAATCACACTAGATTTTATGACCGAGGCAATATTGTTTAGCCCTTTTTTTTCTCCTTGCCTCAATAGAGTTGAAAATGAGCGGTGACAGCAGCAACAACAGCAGTCTAATTACCAGCTGTGCACCGCAACAGGAGAAAAGATGCTGGCCAAGGCATTTTACATGGTGGAGACGCCATGCAGGTCTGAGGTTCTTTGTTGAAGGATTTTAGAGGGTGAGTTTGTGTCTATGTGCATTCTCAGTAGCCCACCCGACGCTTCTGAAGCGCTATTAACTGGCTCGTGGGGAGTTTCAGGCATAAAATAAAAGCCAACACTCCTGTTCCCACTGGGCCTTATATTAAAGCATTACTAATGATTTCTAATTTTTGGCTGCTTCGACTGGGAAAAAAAAAACCCTGAGTCTTTCAAAAGTAAAGGAACATTTATGATAGAAATACATCTTACAAAGAGGTTTCTTTGCCCAAAATAACATGTGGTGAATGCTGCACTATGTCACATCTGGTAATCAAAATTAAAACACTAATTTAAATTTGTAGGTTTAGCCTTTTTAAAAAGCTTGATTCTGGTAGTTGATTTTTTTCTTGCCATATTGAAGGAAGTATTTAAAAAAGGATAGGAAAAAGAGATAAAAAACATGACAAATCTGGCCACATTTTGTGCTGCTGATGTGCAAAGTAGTTAGCTTTGGTGGATTTAAGACACTGATGTTATCATTAGTATGTACTTACATTGCCTAACAACAGTGTTTTAAATACTTTACTATTTGATCAAGAAGCATATCCTGCACAAGACTTCCCATGTTGTATCCAAAAGGTCACAAGTTTAATCTGAAGGCAGCACTGTAAGGGTGACTGACCCCTTTGATTTGATGTTTTGGGCTGCATAATGATTTTAACTTGGACACCCGCCCTTTAACTCATAAAACAAAAACGCTGAACCGCCCACATTAAGCAAAGCACAAATTGATGCTGGTTGCTTTTAAATATGCTGAAGTAGTTTAATATTTTACTTTGTAATATATGAGATTAAAGTGCCTCAACATTGTTCTAAATCAGACTAATTGTGATTTATTGGAGACTTCATAATGCAAATATATATAAATAGAAAGCTGTAATGCAAGTGCAAATGCAAAATATTGGATTTCATTAAAATGTAACTCTTGTTAACTGCTTGGTCCAACATACAGCCACAAGCTGTTCTATTATCCTGCAAAACAAAATGTTTCTAGTTATGGATTAATGTATCAAAAAAACCTGTACAAGAGTTATGGGACGCAGACAAAACCTGATAAAATAAATTGGTGTAATAACACTTACACTACCACAGCAAATATAAGCTGGAGGAAAGAGCCAGGGGTGGCATCTGGCAATTTGTAATGTGTCTGCCTCTACAGGAGCAAATTTGCACGTTAGCAGTGTGCTGAAAGCTGAAAAATGAATTCATGCTGTTGGCCAGCTCACCTAAAATTAAAGGAAAATGTTAGTGTACAATCATTTTCTTAAGTTCAGAGCTGAAAAACTTACAACAGCTTACATCTGCCTGTTGCATCTGTTCCTTTAAAACCTGACTTTGAAGACAGTGTTCATGCTGTGACTGTTAGATGAGCATGACAGTATCAATGTGGCTTGGCTAAATAATGTTAGAGGTGTATTTAGTGATTCAGATGTCTTTTATGTAATAGCTCCTCAAAGCTTTGAGTTTAAGCATTTTTTCATTCACTTGGACCAGGAATCTGAGATGATCAATGATTATGATAAATGTGATTTTAAGCAGTAACAGCAGATAGTCACAAAGATGTCTGAGTGACAGCCTGTCACGTCAGCATCTGCCTGATTCCCTTCCTGTGTCCGCCTGTCTGCAAGTCTGCCTGCCTGTCTGTCTGTCAGCTCTGTATGGCCCTCTGCACTCTGTCAGCTAAGCCTGGTCTGTCTGCCTGCCAGTATCAACACCTGTTCAGCCTCAACAATCTCATGGTTGTCCGTGCTGCATCTCATCACAGTGTGCATAGTGTGTTGTGTCAATGACTGCAGCCAAATCTTTGATTTTCGCTCATTCTGCCCGTCTGCTTTTGCCAAGTCTCTCTTTTACCTGATTTGCCTCTCACTCTAAACAGTTGGACCAACCAGCTTGCCAACTTCACTATGTTATGAGCCTGCCTGCAGCTCTAAAACTGCAGACGCACCAGATATCCACCCTCACTTGGACTCTCCCCCATCATCCCCATTACCTCACCTTTTTCTCCAATCATTTGTTTACCTTGTTGTCTGCATTCTGCATGTATTTCTGCATAAACATGACAGATAGTTTCTCCCAGCACAACAAGTGTGTTTCAATGCATCTACATACTGGATCAGTTTGTTTCATATTGATCTGACCATGAGTTAACTGTGGCATAATTAAACCATATAGCAGCAAATAAAAAGAAGAGGCATTAATAAGTAAACCACCAGCTACATTTAAGAAGTTTTCTTTAATCAGCATGCTGGTGACATTTGGCTTTTTCTCTTTCAGTGTGTGCTGACTTAGTCTTCAGGCAAAGATAAATGATTTTTAGCTGTTTTTATTTTGCGGTAATGTTTAGTCTGTGTATAAAAGACTGAGTTCACCAGCAGTCAAGTGAAAGTTTTCAAAGAAAAATAAAGAAAAGCAAATCTTTCCACAGGGCAAAGAGAAAAAATAAAGAGCTTAAAACACCAATAAGTTCTATGTTAACCAGCTGTGTTAAACCATTAAATCTTTTCTCTTTGTTTTGTCCCGCAATACGTAAGGAATATTTACCTTTTTTGACCTGATTTAAAACTTTTGGGTAACTAAATGCTCCCTGGACTCGTTGAGCACATGGTCTCTTCATTCTGATTGATTTGACATTTATGAATCAAGTGAACATTTTCCAGGGAAAGACATACTGTTCTCAGTGTTTTACAGAGAAGCACAGTGGACTGATAGAGAGTCTCATCGCATGATGCAACCACAATAGCCCAAAGCTCAATACCAGTGAAACCAGTGAGCTCATGGTGAGCTACAGTGGTTCAAATATGGATGTTGCTGCCTGGATGTGTGATTAGTGTTATATATCAAGTATCGAGTCAGATGTGAAATACGGTCATGATATCCCCTTTTATTTCTGGGTTATGGCACTGAATATGATGCAGAGCATTATGATATCACAGTTACGCTGACCCTTGACCTGTTGTTTATTACATGTCATCACCTTAACAAATTATTGTTCCAGGAATTTATGCGAAATTTTGTCGTTATTGTGTGAATATTTGAGTTTTTTGAGCTCACAGTGAACTTTAACTTTTGATCACCATATTTTAAACAATCATCACTGAGACTGAGTGGACTGAATTTGCGTCCAAATTTTAAGAAATTCCCCAAACACATCCTGAGATAAAAACACAATGCCAAATGTTGCTGGCAAAGAGGAGTTTAAAAAGAACTAGAAAGCTCTGCCACTGCTTCAAAGTTTGTAAAAATGAATTATTTCATCCTTAAAAAAGCTTTTTTTCTTCCTTAGGATGCTGACTCAAATAAACGCTCGACAGCCGACCTGATGACTTGATGACTTGATTGCAGTTTGTTCAGTAGTTTAAAGATATTCTGGCAGCTCAAATAAATAAATAAAAAATGGACCAAAAACATTCATGGCAGAAGTAAAAATAAGCTCCATTCAGTATCTTTCATGATCCCCAACTTTTTAGAGTGGAAACAGTTTGTCGCTTGACATTTTGGACGATGACATTGGGTTGTTTGTTCTTTCAGAGAAAGAGAGAAAAAAAAACGGATGCAGGTGACCAAAATATATTGAACTCCCTGAAAGGAAATACAGGGAGCATTTCTTCCAAAAAGGCAGTTCGCGCCCTACCATGAATGAAGCCTAAGTTTTGCTGCATGTTGTAACTGACCGACCCCAACAAGGCCTACCGTTGTCTGCTTCAAGACTCTCTGCCTCTCTTTACTCACTCACAAACACACTCCACACAAGTCTGATATTCTGTTACTCAACAGCATAACAACAGATAAGGAGGTTTGCAACAGTAAAACACTTTTTGGAACAGTAAACAGCCAGCAGGCTCTCTCCACTCTACTCTAAAACAGTTGTGTGTGTGTGTGTGTATAAACAAGTGTACTGTAGATATACACACACATATATAAAGGCCTATTTATATAAATGTAGTATTGATATCTCTACAAAAGTAAGGAGAGGTCCTTGATATTTCTTAAATTGTATGCTACGGGATGAAATATTCAGCATTAGGCTTCTCCTTAATGGGCAGAAGGTATTATTAATTGTGAATGTGATTAATGTGGTATTCTATTATAAGTTGACTTCTAATCTTTTGCATGTTCATGAGAAGATTTAGTCTTTTTTGGGTGGGTTGGGATGAAAAATTGTACAATTTGTTGAGCTGAGGCCAGACTAGGGCTGGGTTTTTGGCCCATGCTAGGCTCAAATGTTGGAGGTTGATCAATAAGTCTTGATATTAATTTTTAAAAAATCACGTGAATGGTGCAGTGGCAGTAGAGCAAAAGTTACCAGTTGTCGGTTGAAGGTCTACAGTGTGACCGACATCTGTAATTACAACAACATACAATAGAAATGTACTATTTTTTCTTTCTTAAAGACTTCATATTTATATACAGCACATGCTTGACTCTAACATTAACAAATTATTCTTTTCTTTTATTAGTTAAAATCTACGCAGGTGAGAGAGCTGAAGCAAGGTTTTAAAAGAAGGTAAAAAACATACACAACGGGGGTTAAAACTCCCATTTCATGACTTTGCATGAACAAACTGAGATTAAATCAGACAAACAGCTCTAACAACAACAATCAAAAGATAAAAAGCTTGGCTGTTTATTTGAGGTGCATGGTGTAATTTGCAGACATCAGGGCAGGTTTATTGCAGCTCACACATTCTTTCACAATGCATAGACATATCAGCCAAGCAATGGAAAAACAAAGTGTTGCAACACTCGCCCCAAAATCAACCGTAATCCGGTCTCTCTTTCTTTAGCGAGATGAGTATTTCTCTGTGAAGGACCCAGTTAGATGTAGTATCACAACAAGCAGCAAGAATGTCAAGTATTTGGCCCTAGCAAGCAGGCAGACTGGATGGAAAGAAGAAAGAGATGCTCATGAACTGCTTCCAGCTGCCATGTGACTTTTGGAAAGCAACTCGATGAATCACAGTGAGTCAGGAGAGAACAAGACCAAAATATTTCTGGATGCAAATATTGCTCAATGCTTTCAAGGTCTTTTCCAGTCTCCCTTCAGATGCTTGGCCTCGGCTGAAGGGGCTAATTATCAACAGGTTTCAAGTGGAAAGAAATAATCACACATTCAAGGTTTGTACGTCAGAAGTTGCCAGTTGATGTGGATAATATCTTTCCGATCTCCTCATTCAACATGCAAAAAGGCAAAGGTTGAAGTACCAGATGGAGGATGATCGGCTTTATTAAAGAATTCTAACTTCTAACTTTGGCCTTCTTCAGGGACGTATGTCCCTGAAGAAGGCCTGAGGGCAGTGGATGCTGAGTGTGGGCAGTGGATGCTGAGTGTTCCCACTCATCTCCTGTCACTGTGAAAATTTATTTTGTTTACAACACATTACAGCATCCATCCTCACTAACGGCACAAAGCAAACATGATAAGCCTCACTGTTTGGGCATAAATTAGAGGTAAATTGCTCTTTATCACCATACATGTGTCTCACATCCACATACTGAAATTTAAAACACATGCCTCGTGTCCTGAAAATAGAAATCAGATGTTGATGTAAATCTGTTTAGGAGTATGTCAAGCTCTATCCTGATCAAAGGGGGAAGGAAAAGTTCACATGTGTTTTTCTGTCCTGAAGTGCAGGTACCTGTGCGAAGAAGTCAAATTAAAAGACTACCGAGGGGGGAGAAAAGAAAAGCCATTGGCTCCATCACTAGAATTCATTTGCCGTTATCACAAAACGTCCAAGCACAAGCTATTCACTATGCTCAGCATAGCATACACAGCAGTAAATTGGTTCGCAAGCTTCTTTTTTTCTCTGCTTGCAGTGTTGAGCTTGTGGCAGAATGTGAACAAACTGTTGTGAATTAAAGACAGAATACATCTGGTCTCAGCTCTAAAATGTACACAGCAGTTAATAGCTGAAAAGTGACCATGGCCATGTTAACTCAATGTAACACAGCCTGGCTGCGGATGGTGTGATCCAGTTAACAGGGCACAAGCTTATCAGGGACCAAATAAGCCAAAACAAACAGAAAACAGCTGTCCATCGCCACAGAAATGGCTTCACATCAGTCACTGCAGCACAATAAAAGCCCTCCACTGGCAGACCTTGATTAGCTGCAGCCTACGTTCTCTGAAGATTCAAGAGGT
The DNA here is from genome assembly GCA_029783725.1 of Acanthurus tractus. Taxonomy (NCBI): domain Eukaryota; kingdom Metazoa; phylum Chordata; class Actinopteri; order Acanthuriformes; family Acanthuridae; genus Acanthurus; species Acanthurus tractus. The sequence continues at coordinate 5,473,714 of JAQNCA010000027.1, forward strand.
TGAAGAATGAATCAGATCGAGTGTAGCTTTTTAATGATGTATTGTTGGGAGAAAAACGGACATTTTTGAACCTAATTGAGAGTCTGATGTGTCACCCACCACTCTACCCTGACCTTCATCTTCAAGTGGGACTTTGTCACTCTCTCTACTACTCCACGTGGGGCTGTTGCCGTGAGTTTATAATGCAGATGTGGGAGAAGCGTCCAATCAAAGGCAGTGACAAAGTGTCTGCATTGAAAGGCAGCCTGGGAATAATACCAGTTACAACTACAGAGAAAATTTTGCTGTTGTGCGTCAGTGGTTGGCTATGATCGGTGAAATGATTGACAAAAAAAGGCAGTGCACAGACTTAGCCAACTTTGTTATCTTGTTATTGTGGATTTTGTTATTTATAACAAGTTAAAAATGACTGAAAGAACTTGGCTTCCATTGATAATCACTGAGAAGCTTCTATAGAGAAGTTAGAGGTGATCTGCTTTGCTCAAGGCTTGACATAGAGAGTAAGAGTTCATCCTTCCTGCAGATTGTGCCATTCAGTTTCAGGAATCTAACCCCAAACAGCCACAAAGTCTCTCCATCAGTTGCCTACTTTCATTCCCATTCAGTCATTCTCTACCCTGTGACTTGTCTTAAGGTTGAAATCCTCAAAATCCTCACAGAGCAATGTCTCTAACAACAGTAAGTGGGCGACAAGATGTTCCAGTTGTCCCTCTGGCGCAGGCTTGGCAGACAGAAAACCCTCCACAGAAAGAATGAAGCACAACATCCGTTTGCTTCACATGGAAACAGATGCAGCATTCATCCTCCACCAACATCATTGGGCTGACGCAGACTTCTGGAGGCTTTTAGAGAGCTTTTTCTTCTGCAAATCAAAGAAATCCTGAGCCCGCAGTAGAGAAATGACTTTGTTGATGCTCTCACAACAAAGCATAGTATCTGCATCCAAAGTGTGGAGGGGGAAAAAAAGAGGGCAAGATGGTTTGTGATCATACTCCACAGAAAAAGCTTTAAGAGAGAGCTGAGCACACAGGCACAGTGCAGAAACCTTTTCTTTCAAGCGAGGCCCGCTGAGCACACATGCTCGCGTTTAGCTGCGCCCTACTTTGCACTGCACACATTCACTGAGCAGCTTAAGCTATTCAAGTCTCTCTGCCCTGACAAACCACAAAAATGAATACAACATATGAAGCAATTACCCGACCTGACCTCAAAATCAGTTTCTTAAATGCAAGAATGGGTGGAAATGCATTCTGGCCACAATTTTCTAACCTGCCTCGGGACTGTGCCTGGATATGTGGGTCAAACAGGGGGACACAGAGGGGCTATTTACTTTAATCAGCACTAAACAGTACGTAAATATGTCTTTGCTTCAGCTGCACTTGTGAAATGACTGCTGCAGCCTTGGATAGCTTAATAATTACAGCAGTAAGCAGCTTGGCAGCAGTGAACAAGCACCTTACTCCAACTTGTGTTCAGTTGCCAATTACGCTGACTGAGTCCTCAGTTTCCTAGCTCCCCTTCCCTGCTCAATCACATATTCAGGCAAATTCTAGCAGGGTCATAAACTAAAGGATTTTTCTTTTTTCTTTTTTTTTTTGCATTTTTTGTCTTTTCCTCCATCGAATGTTTTCACTCCTGTCAGCTCACCAAATTCCTCTGCACTCAGCCGGCCCCCACTCTTTTTAACACATCTGTGTGACAAATATAAATCACCATTTTCCTTCACTGCGAGGATCTCATTTTCTGTCCCTAAGTCTATATTTTTCTTTTATCTTTCTCACTCCAAGCTCTGCTTATTTCCCCAAACTTCACCTGAATGTTAATGTCACTGATACACCCTCAGACTAGAGGTCCTTTCCTAGTCTCTCACTCTATTTTCACTTCCATGTGAAAATAAAACCTAATATCCAAGTGCTGTGGAGGGTGAATCCCTCACCCAGGCGTCAGGATAGAAAACAGGAGCTGGGATCTCAGAGGAGAACTGAAGAGTCCAGACATTTACTCTCACTCTGATTCCCCTCACACTCACACACACGCTGTTAACATGATTGGCTTAGTGTGTGTGCTGGTATATGAAAGATTGAAAGATTAAAATACATACACACATTATGTCAGGGTCCTGTGGGTGGGCTAGAAGTTCACATGAGATGATGTGTTATAACCAAACTATTAAGGGCGCTCCAGGTAGCTTTTTAAATCTGTGTATATAATTAGACCTGAAGCTAGTGCTTAATTTGTAAATCATGAGTTCCTGGCACACTGAGGCTGTGCGGTTAAAGCAGGTCAGCAAGAGAGAAGAAGTCACGCAAAGCCTCAGAGTATCCACAGTGCCGTGACCGTGTCTGCACGCTTTACTGTCAGAACTAAACTAAACAAAAATGTGATAAAAAACAAAGCTACAAAGCTTATTTATTTACATCGATCAGAGCATTCATTCAGTATTCAGTTCACGATATGCAGTCATAATCTGCTGGAAGAGGCGTACGGTTGCAGTCTCTCTCTCTCCCTTACTGTTCCCTCACTTCCTAGCCATTGCCAAAAAAGAAGGAAATTTGAATAAGGAAGAAAATTAAACTAACACAGACAGAGCAAACATTATAAGAAACTCTGTGACGTGTTCTGTCTATAAGTCTCTGTTTATTGATCAAGACAGTGTCACACACCTTGTTGATTTGCAGTCACACGAACATTTCGCAGCACATTTGCCCTGTTGCTTAGTTGTGTGGCTTACAATAATTGAAACAGGCACTTAACCAATATCATCCTTGCTGCAGACGGTTGGTATCACATGTAACGCACATTGACCCTATGTGATTATGTTAAGTCGGAAGTTCTGTCCCGGGATTACTTGTTATCACATGTGTGCAGTAAAACTTCGATATTGGTGTCAGTCAGGCTTTGATGTAAAAAAAATGCTAAATGTTTTTATCCTCAATGTTTAACAAAGATGTTTGTTTAATTTCCTGCTGTGCTAAATGATGATTTTTGTTGTGGAGACATTCTGTTTTGAGTCACCAAATGAATATGCCCTGCGTTAATTTGTTTCAATGTTTTGTAGAACAGCAATTGTGTTTCCTATTGTCTCCATTACGTTGATGCAGTTACATAATCCAACTGTTTTGGTCCAACTGTCTGTCTTCGTACTTTGATCTTAATTCAGGGCTGATAAAATGGGGTAAAGTCTGTTCCTCAAGTTGATGACCAATCAGAAACTGGGCCATTACCCCCTCCAGGTTTTTTTACTGGGCTTGATTGATCCATCACATCTGGCTCTTTGAAACAAAACTGAGGTTTGTTGGAAGTTACAGAGAATGGATAAACACCACGTGTCAGAAACCAAAAAATAAAGACTTGGATAAAAGTGGGAGAGTTTAAAACCCCCCTTTACCTTCATCTTGGAGTTTTTATGGAGTCTTTTTAACATATTTGTGGCCCCCTGTGGACCTTTTCTCTCTCACATGTGAGAAAAACAGTGGGCCGACACTGACTTGACAGACGGTTCAATTTATCACCGAAACAGTGAGTCCTATTCTCATTGGGATTCCAGGCACGTTTTCTATTTTTTGTTCTTGCGACATTCTGGCTCCAGAAAACTCTTTTGCTCAAGATAAGCATTTCTACTCTTAGGTCTGTGTGTCCCTTGAGCCCTCAGAGAAAATGTGGGGTACTGACCCTAAGAAAGGGAGAATTCACAGGTTAGAAGACTTTGACTTTATCAGGATTTTGTCAGGAGGAGAACTTGGGTGCATATCGTAGAGCTAAAGAAACAAAACTTTTACTGTTTGCATGCATCATCTCTTGATTTTTCCTTTGTAATCCAACAGATGCAGTGTTAGTAATAACTTGCAGACAAGTCAAACGCAGTACAAAAAGTTTTCAGTTGCAGCGGGACTTGCACTTTCTGGTGATATCATTATCTCTCACTAACATTCAGGATAAACACCCCAAAATCCTTTAAGAAATTACAGGGAAAATAAGAGTTCAGATCTTGCCTGAGAATCATTCTGTTTAGAAGCTGTTTTAAATCAAGTTGTTCTTTATTGGTGCCTGTAGGCAAAAATCTGTTTTCTCCTTCCTTAGAATTAGGAGCAGTGGGCAGCCACTGTGTAAGCGCCCGAGGACCGACTCGAGTTCTAAGCAAGTGTCTTGATCAAAGGTTCTGACAGGAAAATTAACCTACAAAGTCTTAGAAACAGAGCAGGAAACCCACACAAACAAGGGTAGAATAAGCTATTCTACAAACTTGAAAAGCCCATTCCTAAATTAGCATTTTTATCAGCATTTAGCCTATTCTTCATTTAATTTTTACAAAGTGTAAATGATGTTGTGTTTGAATGAAAAATACATTACAATTAACTTGGAAAAAAAGCAAACTATTATAAACTGAATAAAATAAGAGCTAATTTTGAAATGTAGCTTGATTTAGAGATTTATAATGTTTATTTTGTTGTGGTTCTGCCTCAGTCTAAATTAGTTAGAGCCAGTTAGAACCATTTCATTTAAAAGTATTTCTTGTCAACTTCTCAAAAAATACTGCAAGACAGTCGTGTCTTCTAGGATAGGGATTTATCTGAAAATTTATTCTAAACTTTTAAAAACAGAGAACCCTGTGATGTGATGAGTCCCTTTTTCGGCTTTAAATCTCCTCCATGAATCAAACTGTTGATCCAGGGAAGCTCTGTAAAGAAACAATGTTCTGCATGATTATTAGCTCCTTTCCAGGTGTAATCCTCTGGCTTTTGTTTGCTTTCTTTGGCATCTCATATCACAGAAATTTGTTTTGTAGGAAAACAGAAAATGCTCATGGCTGTTTTACTTGCAAGGGTTTTCACCAGAATCCTGTTTCTACAAACTGAGAAGTTAAAACTGAGAAGCTAAGTAGAGACGCTGAGAATTATTTATTCAGAATCTCGTTCCACAAACGGCAGGATAATCTTTTGTTATAGGCGAGGCCTCGACAGGCATCATTCCCACAGTCGGGGTGACCTTAACAAGAGTTGAGAATACTTCCAAAGCCCTGATCAAACACCCGACCTAAAAAAAATCTCTATATTGCTTAAAGTATGTGGCAATCATCTGTCGAGCCACAGTCTTTAATACACTTTTCTATTTCAACATGACAATGCTCCTGTCTGTAAAACCAAGTCCATAAAGAAATGGGTGTAGATGACCTTGACTCAAGCCCTCAACCCCATCAAACACCTTTGGGATGAAGCTGGTGGAGGTTTTTTGTATCAGGTACAAAGATGAACCAAAAAAGAAAAAGAAAAAGAAAAAAAATCAGCCCCACAACCCAGTGTTATGATGTGAAGATTGATGTCTCAGTGGTGTAATGACACCTGAGCAACATCAATTTACAGTAAATCCTACATGATACTATTAAAAAAATCCATACATGGTCTGAAGGAGCCTTGTGTTAAAATGATAGGCCACAGAGGCTGAAGCCTGGGGCTGGCTGAACTACAGGGATTACACTACTGAAGTCATTTACAGAGTCACATACCAAGACTCTGACTAGGAAGAGCCAGCAAGCTGTGACAGAGGAAGTGTGAGGAGGAAGAGAAGCAAGAGGGTCGCGCATCACCTGTGAGTTTTCTCATATAACTCGTTGAGTTAGGGATTATTTCAACCAAACCCCAGTTCACAGGAGGTGAAACAGTATAAAGACAAGGGCCAAATGGTTCTCGTGCTAATATCAGTAGATATCTCTGCAACACCTTACATACAAATCTTTTACACAACATCGGAACTATATATTTTTACATTTTGCTGATATGTAATTTTCTAAACATTTTAAACATAAATTATGACAATATTGTACACATTTCTCCTTACTGTGTCCTTATTTTATTGTTTTCTAAGCTCAGTTATGGTAAGTTAAAAAAAAAACAACTGTCACTCTCTTCAGCAAAAGTTTCATCATTACCGGCAATCCAATTGCTTTTGAGGTCAGTTTTCTGAGGATCTTTGTTTTCTCACACCTCAGCCGCCGTTAATCTGACTCTCAGGCCTCAACAGGAAAAAGAGGTGCTAAAACAAACAGCCTCCTAACCACCCACACTACTGAGATCAGGCTGATTGCAAGAAAGTAACAGCAACACTTTCTGGCTTCCTTTCTTCCTCCCTGTCTCTGTGAAGTTCATTTACAATGTATGTTGCCTTATCTCACACTGCCAGCAGGATAACAAGCCCCTGGCTAAAGGTGCAACTGGTCTAAGTTAACAGGTACTATCAATAAGGTGTTCACTGCTATAAAGATGTACAAAAATACATTAAACTGTGATGTTGAATAAAGTTTTTGCAAAGTTCCATTCAAGCTAACAGTAAAAGGCACACTTATAAAAGTTGCAGAGTACACTTGCTTTGGCAATTTCATCTGCTAAGCGGCTCCTCAAAGGCAGGATGCACCTCACAGAGAAACAGTGTTTGTCAAGAGAGGGGATGACCCACTGCCATTGCCTGGAATAGGACTGAAAAAAAATCAATCTTACAATCCTCCAGTCACTGGGCATAAAAGACACAAGATTGTTTCAAGGTATGAAATCCAATCAACACCAACAATCATACAAGGGGAGAGCAGCCAAGAACCAAACAACTGTGATGACTCTGCTGTACAGTGCAAACAATCTTCCACAGCACCAGCTGTGATCCATTTTAACCCTTTACCAGCCGGGATCAATTGTTTTTCATGGGGTTGCTTGTATTATATTGACTTTGCTGAGTGTGATTCTGATCGTTACTTAATGTCAGATCTTATAACTGTCACATCTCATATTGGAAGCAAGATGGAGTAAAGATCGTGGATCACATATTATTCATGCAGCCTCACAATGTGCATACAAGGAATATAGTTCAAATACAAATTCTATTCTCTGCCATATTTAAACATTTCTTAAAGCAGAAACAGACAAAAAAATCTAATTATGGCTCTGGTTTCAGTCAATGTCCATGTCCAGAAAACAGTTCAATCAGTAACAGAGGTAAAATAGATCAGTCAAAACGCTGAAACCAATGACAGGTGAGTTAAATAACATGAGTCATCTCCTTACAATGCAATATTCTGCGAGGAAACACTGGATCATGTCAATCATGTGAATGTTACTTTGACACATATAACCTCTTCAAACACTGCTGCAGATCAAGCACACTCCCTCAAGCCAAGGACACACCAGCAGCGGCAAACGCCTCCCAAGCAGGACAGTACACCCTGACACACAACTAAAACTGCAGGAGCAGGAACTGTTTCTTCGCATAGAAACAAAAGAAATCCTTGATAATATTTAAGGAGTATATACACAATGAGAATTGCTCTGAGTACAGTGATATCCATGTAGCAGTTTTCAGACTGTGACATCATTACAATTGAGGCTCAAACAGCCTAATTATGCCGCTAAATAATTCAGAATTTACCAAGAATCTGAAAATTATTTTTTTTAATACTAGTGTTCCATATATTAATTTATTTTACAACACTGTCTCTTGTGTGTCATGCTAACATTATGTTTGCAATCAAATTCTAAAGAAAAAACATTTTTCATTAAAGTTACTTGTTTGTACTGATTATTCCATCAGGGGATATTTATGTCCATTACAACTCAAAGTTCTCTATTTTAGAAATCGTTTACGCCTGAAACAACCACTCATTGTGACTTGTATTGACAGCTCTGTACGGCATATTTCACATATTTCACATGGCTTGTGGTGGCTGAATGTACATAAAAAAATTCACTGTTCTGTGGCTGCCAACAGCTCTGGAAGCTTAGTTTAAGTCTCAAGTTTACCACAGCATCTCCGTTACCTGCTGCTGTTTGTTTAACACCATAAATACCACCTCATATGTCGCCTGCACTCCATTTAAACTTGTTTCCCCGCCTTCGCTGCTGTGTAACAAGCAAAGCACTTTCATGGTCGAACTGAAGCTCAGCTGCTGCATTAAGAAGTGCCTTTCCTTTGACTTGCATCCACATAACCTTAGCAGTGCATCTGCTTATCACGTAAGAATTGTTAACATATGTCAGTGTTGAGAGGCATTTATTTTATAGGAAAATGATGCAGCAGCAGAACAGAAAAGTTAGACCCGGATGCTCCTCTTTTGCAGGTTTAGCCAGCAAGATAACGGGATCATATATCTGCCTACTACTGTCACTGGATCAGAGGACGACCTGAAAAAGTAGCTTCAGATAGTACAGTAGCTTACTTTGCCAGCTCTATGTTTTGTTGCTGCAAGATTCAAAGGAAAGAGCAGGGGGCCTCAAAGCCTGCCTAAGAAAAAAAAATATCATCCAAAGCTTGAAGCAAAACTTGGCAGCCTTGGTGCTTTTAAATGGTGCTGATTTGCAAAAAATATAAATGATGATTGATGAAAATAAAATTAAAAAAACAGGATTAATATCAAGCAAGTAGGAGAAGGACAAAGAAATAAAAAATGCAACAGAAGTTTTTTACATTTGCCTGAGGTGGGGGCCGGAGTGTCAGGCTGTGAAAACAGCCCTTTAAAACCTTTAATTAACTCTGATTCAATATTGAACTCAGTCGTGAGTTTGTTTTAAAAAGCCTGATTATGGTAGGGGGATCAAAACTTTTGATGAGTGTTACTGGACAGAAATGATAAATTTTCATTAAACAAGTGTAGCCCAACACCTTGCTTTCATGCTTCAACTGGAGCATATTTTATAATGTTGCAGACACCACACCAGCATATTTAGTTATGCCATGTACAGTGGAGGAAATAATTATTTGATCCCTCACTGATTTGTAAGTTCACCCACTGACAAAAAATGAACAGTCTATAATTTTAATCGTAGGTTTATTTTATCAGTGAGAGACAGAATATCAAAAAGAAAATCCAGAAAATCATAATAAATAAAAGATTTAAATTATTTTGTAATTCATTGAGT
>JAQNCA010000027.1:5507693-5536120 GCA_029783725.1 Acanthurus tractus
CAGTTTGTACTAATTGTTTTGAGAAATGCATTAACTGTTGTGCAAATGTAAATAGTGATGTGAGAAATGCACCAAAGCGACTGAGAAAAACTGTAATCAACTGGGATGCCAGTAACTGTTTAAGGCCATGATGCTTTTGGACCTGACAATACATCTACAGGCTGAAGCATCAGAGCAAAAGGAAAAATAACCTCCCTAAGAGAAGTTTTTGATAAGCTGTTGCTGCCTCTAGCATGTCTAAAGCAAATACCTAGCACTTAAAATATTCACCCTGCACTGTTTGGAAATCGATATCATCACAGCATAGGGCTTCACTTGCCCTCATGTTGTTGTTCATTTGCTAATTTGTGGTCAACTCAAGTGTAGAAGGAAATCTGTGGGCTTTCATTCTCAGTTCACACAATATTTCCACCCAGGTCTTTTTTTTTTCAAATATGTGCAATGGCAGACGCATTAAAATTTTTGGGTTAGTTTTGGTCGGAAAAAATGCAACATGGATATCAAACCCTTGTAATTATCTTGTAGGTTTTGACTAAAGGACATTTAAACAGGTGTCGGTGGTGAAACTCAAATTACACGTCTGAGGAAATTACATGCCTTACAAATCATAGTGTGCACGCTCCGGACAAATGTGATTTACAAAAACAAGCTTTAAAACAAAAAAAAATTGTACAGTATATTCAGCCAGTTTGGTGATGATATTGTGTAATGACACATATTAAGCTGTGAGGAATGAAAGCAGCTTGATCACAGTGACTTTGGAACACAAGATAAGGAAACACTGAGCACTTCTGCTACAACTGCATAATCAAAGCAAACTGCAGGCACGTGTCTGGTTTTAAACATGCAACAACATCAAAGGCCTTTTTTTCTTTTTAACAGGGCAAATACCTCCCAGTTCCATCCAGCTAACTTTCTGCAAACACCACTGACGCAGATTTAGTTGTTTGATACCAATATGTGGAAACTGATGGAAGTTTAGATAGAGCACTGCACAGTTTGCTTTTCATGATAAAGCCTGTGTGCCAAATCTTTAAGGGATAAAAAAGTTATAGAGTCAAATGGGTCAAAGTGGAGTTAAGAATTAGTGCTGTTCATTAGGGAACGTCTAAAGAGTTTGGTTTCACTGCCTAATCCTCAGGAGGCTCAGAGGCCAAACTTAAGTGCTTTTTTTCCCATTTTGAAGGAGAAAAATAGATTTCTGTATGTTTGACTTCTTCAGTCAGACCAGCAAAGCAGGTGCGTTTTAAAGTTTCTTTTTAAAGCTCATGAAAACTTTGATTCTTTACAACAATCAAGGGTTCAGAGACAACATCATTTGTTATCAACTCTGTAAGATTTTAATGAAAAGAGTTGAAAAAATGAAAACAAACCCCTTTTTATACACTTAATATATATTTACAGCATGCATTAACTGAAAATTATCCATTTGTATATTCGTTTTTTACAGTCAGTAGAGTCTGTTCAGATTCCTTTACTGGAATCTGTGCATCTCTCCCTTAGCTGAGAGATGCACAGAGCATATAAATTACTGGTGTAATATATCAATTTATCACATAAAAAGCGTTTAACTGCCAAATCACTGGTGATTTTTATCGTGTTTGTTGCTGCAGTTAATGCAGACAGCTATCGTTCATCCAAAATGCTTCTGCAAAACAACACAAAGTCATTTTCATTAGCGGATCTTATAAACTTTTTGCAGAGGAGTAATGATGCAAGTAGGAGCAGCCACAATGAGCTGTTGGATGACGAGTTACAGATGACAAGCTGCACACTAACTTCTCTGCAGGGTAACCAACTTTAGTGTGTCCTGCTGATGTGTGGAAAATGTGCTGCGCATAGCACAAACAGTCGCAATTATTTTTGACTGTCTTCTTTATTTAAGCAACGTGGGTTTGTTTGTTTCTTCAGCAAACTAATATGCCAGCTGAGTTTCTGTTGTAATTCCGACAAAGCAGCTGCTGGCAGGAGTGTTTGCTTTGGTACTTGATGGCCTGGAAATAAAACTCACCAAGCAACTATGTTTCTTCAGAAGTGACTCCGCATTGCTTTAAAACACACTTGATTTTTACCATGGTAACCATGGGTGTAGCTAATATAACAGCAGCTGAAATCTCCTGAAAGATCGCAACTTAAGGAATTTATGAGTCAAATGTCTGATCTTAGTTACAGCTTTGTCAGAACTGAGTGTTTGGGGTTTTAACACAGTTGATTGACAGTTACAGCATACATTAGCAAACACGTCCATACTGAGACAGGAATACAGCAAATGTAGAGATATTTTTCCTGCTTAGAATTAATATGAAGGGCTGTTGTAAGAGGTATTCTTCTAGGAGCCTGACATTTCAAAGAACATTTTCTTTAAACAGACCTAAAAGGCTCGGCTCTACATTACCGTGAGGAAGATTTGCTGCTGAGGGAACATGTAAGATATACTGAACTGAGCAAGAAGATATTGAGTCATGGATTGGAATCCATTTATATTGGAAAAAAAAGGACAAAATCTTACTTTCGAAAGAATACAATCAGTCTGAGGGGCTCTAAAAACCCTGAAGTTTGTCTTTTAAAGGTGCTGTTTTGATTCTAAAGCTATAACTGTTCTCAAAAGAGACACAATTGTTCACAGTTTTGAGAGAAAGACAAAATACATTCAGTGAATATCAAGACAAGATAGCACTCAAGAACCTACAGGGTGGTTATTCTAAAAGGTCACCCACTTCAGGGCCTGTCCTTCAGTGTCTCATTTCCTCAGTAAAGAAGACAGTTTGGTACTTTAGTGCTGCACAGTTATTTCAGAGAGCACTGACACTCCATCTCATTTTCTTTGAAAGTATTCAGTATTTCATCCTGTCAAAGAGAAAAGGCAAGGCCAGAAAAGTTTATTTGGAAAGTTTTTCTTTTTCCCCATTAACTGCCATGACAACAGAGTTCAATAAAATCAATCTGAAAACCAATGGAAACAAAACATTAGATATTGAAGATGCATTGTTTAAATGCAGTGTACTAAACTATGAAGTGTTGTAAGAGTAGGGGTCAAAGTCAGGGTTGTTGAAACTTCTACAAACTGAACTGAAGATTGATAAAACATGTTAAATCTCTCAGTCTTGATTATTTAAACCATTGAAAATGCCAAATAAAACAGTGTGTGCACACTGAAAGGATTTATTGGCACGATAAAATATGACAGCATAAATGGTATCTGACTTTTGATTTGTTTGGGCAGAGTACATCTCTCCTTTCAAAAGTTATCCACTCCATTGTAGCAGCTTTATCACAGCTCGCCCTCAGAGGAGACAGAAGCCTCACACACAGATGACAGGAGTTTATAGTGATGTTTGTTTTCATGGTTATTAGGCCTATTAATTCATCTGTTTGTTTGCTTGTTTATTTGGAGGTACTTTTGGACAAAAGAATAAGTTATTAGTTTCAGGTCCAGAAGGCGCCACCATGTGGTCATTCATAAAGCCCATGAGCTCATGACTTCCAAACTATGAGGTTTCCACATAAAACTTTCCCTGGATTCTTTGGTAAACGGAAATTCAGTAACAGTTTATTAGATGAAGAGTGCGTAAGACTGACATGACACCTCACAACCATTACATAACAGAAATGAGTCATGAATGTTTAAAACTGTTGACATTCACTGTCTTTTGGTTAATCGGGCCACGATAGACGTAAAGTTGACATTGTTTAAAATCTCATTGTTATGACAGCTTGACATTAACTAAGACAACCTGTCAGACACACACAACAGCAGGCCAAATTCCCACACTAATACTAACTGTGATGCTTAAATCATCGTAACAGTTTCATGAATATTTTTTCTTGACCTCAGCTACAGTGGTTAAGTTTGAACTTGTCAGTTGGACAATGTCAGTAAATGTTTTAAGGCCATTTTGACAACAGGGAAAAAAAATCACTGTGGAGATTTTGAGATGTTAGCTTTGGGTAAATTAAGCTAGCTGCAAGCTGTAAGCACCAAGAGTGGGGGAGGTAGCTGTGTAAGGTTTGAGAAAGTGAGCCTGAGATTTATCCTCTAACACTGCATACATCTTTAACCTGGCTAGTCACTGCCAGAAGCAGAAGAGTTTTTAAAGGTTGTCAGTTTTAGGAAAGTTGTTGGATGCACTTCTGAAGTCAGAGAGCCGTTGGGTGAGTTGGATGCTAGATGCTACTGGAAATTTGGATCATCACTTGAGTTGAAGCACACTGATGCTTTTACTGACCATTCAGGTGCTCTCAGAGAATAAAGTAATGCATCACCTCAATTTGAACGCTTGTGAATTTTATCAAACCACTTTGACTGACAATAAGCTGAATTCACGCATGGATGAAGGTGATGTGCCTATGAGAGGAGGAAACTACAGAAGCCTGTGTATATGACCTAAACTAGTAAAAGCATGTCTGATGCCAATGCCACAGCCAAAAGGTGGCTTCAGACTGATGTTGGATCCAACAAACACAGGTAAAGGTAACCCAACAGTCACAGAGAAAGATGAGAGAATATTATACAGGAAACGCTTGTGCAGAGGGCAACTTTCTGTCCTGTGTGGAAGTTTTAATGCCAATCGTGCCGGTAAAATCTTCAGATTCAGATTTATGTAAAAAAATGGCAAACTGCCTGTTCTGGACCTGTCTGTGAATTTTATAGGAAACTCTCAATATGAGAAAATTGGTGAACATGGCAAGTTCTCATGAAAACACTTTGGAACAAAATTTGTTTGTACCAGAACTTCTTGCATGTGGCCCATTGACTTAAACTTACAGAAGCAGAAAGGTCAGAGGCGAAGATGTAGGAGAAACGGCACTAAATGGGCGGAACAACTGCTTTACAAGGCTGATAATGGCCAAGAAGAACTAACCATGGCCAACTACAGGCGACAGGCGACCACAAACGCAAACGGTGGTCCAACTGACAGCTGTCATCTTGCTGTGTGAGGGCCTTTGAGGTGTTCAGAAGATAACAGCGAGTGTAAAAGGATCCTACGTGGACACTGTTGCAGCTCACTTGTTTCTTAACCTCAGAATGGATAACAGATGTGCAGGATTTAGAAGTGGAATTTTCTTTCCTGTATAACAAAGCCCTTGAAGCAGTTTGCTCATGTAATATAAGTGTGTTTGTGTGTGTTGGAGGACTGTGTGTGTTACTGGGAACGGTGGGATGGTAGCAGAGGGTAGTGGAAGGGGTGCATTAAAGAGCTGCTCTCTCTCTCTCTCTCACACACACACATACACACACACACACACACACACACAAACTCCCCTCCCACTTTAATCCTACTGCACTCCAGAGTTTTTTATCACTGTCTGGAGGAAAACCTTCTCTACTTTCTCACAATTTACATCTACTTATAAACAAGATTAACCAAAACAATCCGTACTTACCCTCTCTATCTACTCCACCAGCCTGTAAGAGGAAAGAGAAGCTCGTTAAAAGCGGTACAAGCCAGAAAGAAATCATAATGAGAGAGTGTGAGGTGTCCAGCAGCAGCAGCAGCAGCAGCAGCAGCAGCTCTACTGCCCTGCAGCAGTGGTGAACTGTAGGCTGAGCTGCTTGTTTAAAAAAAAAAAATGTTTTAACAAAAATGTCTCTATTTTACATGACTTATGTAACAGGCTATGCTCATGCGTGCGCAGTGTCAACATGTATTTCACAGAGGAAGCAGTGTGCGCATTCAAACAGGCAAACGTGAAACTCTTGAGACACTTCAAAACCTGTTGCTGTGTCGGCCCACTTTCCGCTTTTAAAGCTGGATTTATTTCATATTAACGGGGCTCAGTTTATGAGATTCAACACTGCGAACGCCTGGGGAGTGAAATGAAGCAAATACGAAGAGTTAAAGACACTTACCTTGTCAGCTGAAGTCAATACAAATCCTACAAGAAGTAACGCTAGTGATAGGACAGCCATCACGAGTCTTAAATGATAAAGAAAAACTTTATCCAAACCGTAAAAAAAAAACAAATGATAAAGAAGTAGGGAAAAAAAATCGGCAAAAGAAAAAAAAAACTCTCTACGCAAGCGTGACCCGGCTCATTCAAAAAAAGTTATCAAAGTGGACGTGCGGACTGCGCCTCTGTCTTAGTTTTAAAAAACCAAAAAAAATGAACAAAACCACATAAAGTAGGCTGGTGAACGTTTCATTAGAGTATGAGTGAGGCCAGTTGCGACACTTTTTTGTCAGTCAGTCAGTGTTTTTGTCTGTTGACTGAGTTTCTAGAAAGTTTTTTTTTTTTTTTTTTTTGAAAGTGGAGTTAGGAGGACATCCCCTCTGCCGCTGCTGGCCGGACAGAGCTGCAGTGTGAAGCCCTTGCAACCTGGCACTTGGCTCCCCAGGCTAATAAACGGCAAGACCAGCCCTTCGTGACGTCACGCTGCCCTTTCTTCCAGCCTGAACACATGGAGGGACGAGGAGGAGGAGGAGGAGGAGGAGGGTTGTTCTTCCTCCCTCCTCCTCCTCCTCCTCCTCCTCCTCCTCCTGAAGCTCATCCCAGGACAGGACAGGATGAGACAGAGGGCTCAACATTAATGCTTGATCATTTGTGTGGTGATCTTATTCTACACCATCCAGTGGTGGAAGAAGAAAGATCTTTTGCTCGAGTAAAAGTATCACACTGTGAGAGTACGGCAGTTCAAGCACAATGTCCTGCTTTCAAAGCCTGTTTACACTGGAGATAAGTACGAACTCCAAAATGATTATGGTCTCTGTCAGTGTTTTACTATAAGAATGAACACTACGTTTTTGGATAAATAGGATGCTGTTGTACATATGTGTTTGCTGCACTTTACTGTATTAGAAGTTCAAGCCTAAGCTAATTCTAGCTGCTTTTTATAGTTTGGTAGTTTAATAAACATTTGTAGTGTCATTGTCATGTGAGAACCAGAGATCTCTGAGTCAACTCTTAACCCATAAGAAAAACAGCCATATTCCCGGCTTTGTGACAATGCACTTTCCAGCTAATCAGAGAGGAGGTTTAAGTAGTTTATTCATCTTAAGATGTAGAAAAACTCCTCCATCTGTAAAGGAACCTTCACCCTTAGTTCCTTAGAAAAAAATACAAAATGATTTGCATGGTTTTCACTGGACAAGAAAGGACTGAAAACTTATACCTATACTTACACTTATACCCAATTAAGCTGTCAGACAAATGCGGTGAAGTAAAAAGTACAATATTTGCCTTTGAGTTCTAGTGGAGTTGAAGTATGAAGTTGCATAAAATGAAAGTACTCAAGTACAGTACAAATATCTCAGCTTTGGACTTGCGTCATTCACATACTGTAGACATGCACACATGCATAAACTATACAAAACCACATACTTCATGTGTTTAAAGTGACCTACTTTGATATTATCAGTATTTAATGAAGCATTCCTTCCATGCTTTACATTTCTCCATTGTATTTTTTGTTTACAATTTACAGGAAAAGTTCTTGTACGTTGTTGTGAAATGTCCCTTTTACATACACATCTATATCTTATCTTCTTCTATGTACAAAACAGTTCATTCTTTATGTTCACTCCTCTTTGTTCAGCTTTGTAGTTCTTGTTTGTAGCTGTGTGTCTATTTCTAATAGCATCAATGTTGCACTTGTTGCTGTGTGAATAAATAACTTTTTAGAGTGTTTACATACCTAATCACTTGGTTAATAAGAATAAATTCTTGTTTTGATTCAGACAGTAAATAAAACTTTTTTTTGTTTTACATTTTAAAGTTGTCACGGTATGTCTTTATATTACCTCCACATGTGATAAAGCAGCACTACACTGACGCGTACCTGTCTATCAATTTGATAATCAGGTTTTCCTTTCATTATTGTAGGTGAAATGATTGTAACAAAATACATTTACTCAAGTACTGCACTTAAGTTAAGTACATACTGTTCCAGTACAGTGTACATCATGTACAGTACCTCCACATTTGGGGATTTTTTTGAATTTCAATTTTTCTAATAAACTGTAGGATTAAGTGTTCCTTTATGGGTTTAGAGAATGTGTCCTGCTTCTTAAGCTCAATAAACAAATTAAAATCCCTCCTGGATTAGCTGGAAAATGCATTGTCACATGGCAGAAAACAGGGCTGTTTTCTCATGAAACGCTGACTTTTAGAAATTCATGGTTCTTACGGGACAGAGCTGCTACAAACACATGAACATCCAGTAAAATATGATGCATCACTGTGAATCAAACTAAATAGACCAAGCCAAAACACAACACAAGCTAAAGTAACACTTACACACTACAGCACACATTTTCTGCAGCATTCTTATTCTAACCTTTGATAATTATGATAAAAGAAAACATACACACATTATTCGAGAGACATGTATAAAGTCACTGATGAAATCCCTAAACAAAACTGCTCTGACAGGCACTCCCAACAACAACTCTTCTCTTTCTCTACTAGC
Organism: Acanthurus tractus; assembly: GCA_029783725.1. NCBI lineage: Eukaryota > Metazoa > Chordata > Actinopteri > Acanthuriformes > Acanthuridae > Acanthurus > Acanthurus tractus. The sequence goes on from JAQNCA010000027.1 coordinate 5,516,101, forward strand.
AGCAGTTTAAATCTTTGGTGCCCATAAGGCCAGAAGTTTTGGCTGGTTACCACAAACTTTTGACCTCTCATCACAAGTTATTGCTTGTGATGAGAAATTAGTTGTGCAGTTTAAAAGAAAAGTGATTTTTATTTTCAAATGGACTCATTTCTTGAGTCATTTATTAGAAGCCTAAAGAATAAGAGTATTTAATATTTCAATAGTGAAATAAAAATAAAAAGTAAAATTTAAAAAACAACATAATTCTGTACAACAGACTATTTTTTCTCTTAAGCTGCGTGTTGAAAACTGCCTAGGGGTCAAATAAGCTGTAATAATTATAATGGCTACCCTTCCTAATCTGAACACATGGTGGGACAGGAGAACAAGAAGAGGAGCTCAGCTTCTGCAGCCCAAACTGATGAGAAAAAATTGATAAGAAAATACACATACACTTTAAGGCAAGCATTAATTTCTATAAATCAAACTTTTATATATTAATAAGACCTAAAATTGGATTAAATTTGGAAGAAATTCTTGCTTTTGTTCGGCAAAAGTTGCTTTCACTGTTTAACTTTTCACCTTTTAGCAGCCTTTCTATCTGAATGTGAGCCTCAGCATGTCCCCAAAACTGAACGCATTTCACATGAACCATTTGTGAGAGCAGCCGTCTTCCTCCTTAGAGCTGCCTGAGAAGCTCCAGAGGGCGAGAGCTGCATGTAAAATCAGGTTAGGGGGCGTAGCAATCATTTGCAATTATGTGAACTGTGGTCTGGCTCATTACTGACTGCAAGTCATCCACTTATTCCTCCCTCTGTCTCTGTCTTCCTCCATGTCAGGCCTCTTTCTGAGCCAGAGATGCCGTGACTTCAGATTTGAGAGGGGTCCAATGGGATGTCTGAATTGTAATACAGAGACTCAGTGCGAGCAAAGAGGGGCACATCCAACATTACCAGCACAGAGATCTGTCAGACTGGGGGGATGCATTAGCCTAAAAGTTTCCATTAAAAGTCAGCTAACCAAGCAGATCATTTTGGCCCACACTATTGAATGGTAATGATATTTATAAATATTGATGACTGCATAGAGCATATGTAGGGGATGTTGCATTAGAGAACTTCCAGAGTGTGCTGAGGGATCCAGCTGAGGGATTTATTTTTCAGCTGCCGGTGCTGAGAGAAGGTATATTGAGCTTAATTAAACTAAAAGAATTAGAATAGAATAATTTATTTAAAAAAGACACTTAATCACATGCAAACCCATGCATTAAAAAATCCTTCCGAAGTAGTATAATAGCGGTTCTGCATACAGCTGTCCCTGGCACTGACATTTTATGATATCATTAGATTGTCACTAATGCATTTATGTTAGTTAGCACTGGATTTTTGTTGCGGGTTGAGATGGAGCGAGTTGAACCTAGTTCAAATACAGTTTACCCTTCAAGGTTCCTTATAAAAGACATTTAGGGGTTGTTAGAACAAATAAAAGGGGGACATAGCAAAGTTCTGCTTCACTCAAGTCATTAAAAAAGTATTTGTGGTGAAAAATGAACTAATTTAAAGTATTTGGGCATCAAAAAGTTCAAACTATATATGCACACTATATACACATATATCCCATTTTTGTTTAAACAAATAATGTGCAATTTCTACCCTTAGAGGTATCAAAACAGTAGAAAAATGTCATGTATTTTGATGATGTAAAGAAGCATTGGATCATGGGATGTGTAATTTCGTTTTTAAACAGACACCATTGCTTATAAAATGCATCTGACTGACTCAGGCAGAACTGTTCAGAGATGAGGTTGTGCATCATATTTTATGCATGTTACACTGAGTCACATTTTCAGACTTTCTCATTCTCTGAATGGTGTTCAGTTTTTGACAGGTGACCAAATGAAACACACCTTTCCTTTGAACAAAAAGACAGATTCCTCTGAGTTTGAACATTGTTAGAAACATCTAAGATAATTTAGGTACACAACTCAACAAAATCTTTAACAGATATAGTCAATACAGTTAGACATTGTAGAATTGAACTGTAACATATTATATGCGTATAGTAGTTATAATATATATAAAGTTCAAATGCCTAATGTGCAGCTAGTTTAACATGTAAATTTGTCAGCACTTAAGTAAATGTACTCAGTTACTTTACACCTTTTTTTTAGGTATCTTAAGCACATCAGCTGTACCTGCACATGAACTGCTGACCTGAAGGATGACCAGAGGATAAATGCAGTATTGGCTTCTCCAGAAGCCGAGTCAGGTACATTATATGTCAAAATATTCCAAAAACGTCTTTATGTCATGCTTTCAGGCACATTGACCTCTGTTCTTTTTACTCTTGGCAGCTTATGCTGATGCTTCCCAGTCAATAACTTGGGGGGTTATTAGTTCAGAGAGCTGCAGCAGCTTCCACTCTCTGGCAAAGTTTTGCCCTCTATAGAAAACCCTTTGATTTCACAGAACTGAGACAAAGATTTCATTGTAATTTGCTGACATTGTTTTTGAAATTAGGAGCATTTTTCTTCAAAAGTTAAAGGTCTTTCACAAAGGCGCAATGATAAATGTGAAAAACATAAAAGGAGATAAACATGGTCTTACATCAGTCCTGCAGACAGGCCGTCTGGATTAAGAGTATTTTGTTTTATCTTCATTTACACTTTTCTGTCGAAAGCAGAAGATCCACACAAGAGAACCAAAACAATGTGATTCTTAAGTTCTAAACAGACCAAATTTATACGCTAGTCTTTAAGAGTTTGATTAATGTCGACAAACATTACCTGTAAAATGTATTACACAGTGGAGAAAAAAGAAAAAAAAAGACAAAATTAAACGAAAGACTGTATGAACATGAGTAATTTTAAGAAAATCAAGACAAATTCAAAGTCTTACTCAAACTAGAAATGACAGCATAACCAGTTTGGTTTTAGCAGCAGACACATTAAAATTGTTTTCTGACAAAATATCTGATCTTGCTTGACGTGACTACAGCATTATTCAACTTTTATGGTTGCATTTGACCTCTGGCAGCACTTGGTTAAGGTCTGGGAAGTTGATTGTGGTATTATTGAAATTTTGTGACTCAGGTCGTGACAAACTTTGCCTGTGTGAAACCAGACTATGATTTTACCCTAATCTAAGCCAAAGCACAACCACAGATTGGACACTCCAGAAACCTGAAGTCTGTGACTCTTCCTGTGAATGTAACCTAGGCATAAAATACATCTGCTAGTTCAAAATAATAACATAACTAACATAATATCATAATAATTATTTATTATCATAATATATTATGACAAATAACATATAATTATTTTTTATAACATAATAGAATATCTTGGTGATATATATATCTGTAATTACTGTGGGGCACAGTTTAAGTTAAGGTCTAATGACAGAAGCTTTTTTGTGTTCTGGAAACTGTAAAATCCTCTGAGACAAATCTGTAATTTTGAGTTTTAGAAACAAAAGGGATTGATTTAGGATGTAGATGTGGGTCACAGCAGCAGTCGCAAAGTTTTATTTGGGTCCTAAATTTCTGACAGTCGGATTTTTTTTTATGCAGACTAAATCAGCCAACCTCTGTTTCAGACTAATGACACTCATCCAGTTAAGTTATACACTGTTTGAACTTTCAAAATCTACTCACATTTCTCATAGATTCTCAGTGGGGAGTCACGTGTATGTTATCTTATTCTTAGGCCTTACTATGTCTTTGGATCTGTACAGAGGTTAACTTAGAGGAAAATCCTTTTGTTCAGTTGGAAATAGTGTAGGAGTTCACTTTTCCTTGAGTGAGACTTAATGGGTTAAATAAAGAGGATTTAACTATTAAACAAAAACGTTTGTCTCTGTAAAGACATGTTTGATGATGTTGTCAGACGCTTAGAATTACAACTGCAGCCTGTGCAGGAAAAAAAAACAGTTTAAATGGAAGTAGTAAAGCGATTATTGTCGCCCCCACATTGCAGTCATGTCTCAGCACCGCCCTGAGGGAATCTACTAGAACAATTACTAAACTTTTGGGAAGTACAAGTCATTTGCACACCAGAAATGTAAAATCAGGCCAAGGTTTTATATTGCTAAAATTCCTGGAATTCTGATCAGCACTCAGACAGCTGAAAGAATTACACTTTTACTTTCAGTTTTACTGAAGATAACTTCTGACTTGACCTTGATTTGCCTCCAAGAGACTTTGAGATTTGATTTTGGACTCGCTCCATGTAACTTGTGTACAGTGCAGTCAGCATGATTTCAATCTCATTGTTAAGACACAATTTGCTTTGACATAACACTGCAAAAACAAGGCTCAGTCTGATATAGGCTTCTATAAACAGACACGCTGGACAAGTTTCAGCTCAGACATCTAGACATTTACAGGACTGGGATTCATCTTTTGTTATGTTTTGTTGACAAGCCTCCGATTCACCTGCTCATTGTAAACAAACCAAAACTCAAATCCAACAAAATCATCTCCAAGTTTGCAGTTTCCAGCCTGTGGTTTTTGCCATTGAGAGAATGACCTGTCAGAGTTGATGAAGCCTCGAGAGGCCGTGTGAGTCTCTGCTTTGGCTGCATCACACATGGAAGACACATGATCATATATCATTGCTTTATTGGGTACAACGAAAGGGCTGTTGGAGGTCTGTGTCAAGACATTCTGTTCATTTCCCTAACTCTCACTCTCTCCCTTTACATGTCCCCTCTCTCTCTCTCTCCATTCCCAATGTGATGACATGAAGTTGCCTTCTCACTCCGCTGAAGGATTCATTAAATGTCCAGATAAGAAAGAGGAAAAATAACAGAGCTGCTGTCGTCAATGTTTTTCCCCTGTTTGTGTCTGTGATTGAGTTTGCTTCTCTGAGGCCCCCAGACCATGATCGGCTGGACTGTAGGTGAGCTGCCCGCAGATAAGGAAACCTAATTATCTGGCACATCTGCACACCTCATGGCTTCACTGCTGTAGGAGAGGAGCAGACAGACAGGCAGAGAAAGGTGAGAGAAACTGGGTGCCATGGTTGGGTAGAGGCAAAATTGGGGGAAAATAAATGAGGGGCCAGGAGGTCTAGATTATGTTGCAAGGGAAAGGGCGCTAAAAAAATGAGAAGAACAACGAATAGATGAGGGCAGCTAAGAGGAGAGCAAGAGGGATATTTTTTAAAGAGTCAAGGTTTCCTGGTTTGTTGGTTTATCAACATCCTGTTCATCCTTGACCCGCCGCAGAGACACAGACCCTCTGACTTCCTTCATCTGGCCTCAGAGTCCAACATCTGGTCTTCCTCACAACCACAGATCCAGACAAATAAGTTGCTGTTACAATTGGCAGTGAATCACTTGAGGCAAATTGAAAACAGGCCTCTGCAGCGCAATTGGAGTTCTATGCAGATAGTGCGATAAAACATTTGACTTGAGAGGTTGAAGTGAAAGATTTTATCATTTCTGTTTCATATAGGTCTTTTTTGAGAAGGATATTGCTTGAGAGAACAGATGTTTTCTGCTTATCCAGGTGTTCTGACAACTCTCCTTCCACTTGCTGTTACTCAAGCAAGACATACACTTATATGATTCCTTAGAGTGGAAAATTTTATCTACACCTGAATTATTTTGCTGGAAAAGAGTCACATGAGATCACTCTGTCATTACATTTCATATGAGCTTAAACAAACGGCAGCAGCTTTTTCCTGTTTTTCATGCTGTGCCTATAAAACACCCCTCCTACTCCCATGAATCTCATCGGTAGCAAAGTACATTTACTTAACTGCTGTATTCAGGTACAGTTTTGATGTATTGTGTGTTTTTTAATCTATTTTAGGTTCGATTTTAGTTAAAGTTTTAGTTTTTAGTTCAACTGCAATACTTTGCATAGACAAATATCGTACTTCACTCTACAAAATCTACCTTACAGCTATGGTTATTGGTTAGTTTGGGAATTTAATTAAAAATAGTCTTAGAGTCAAGACAATTGATGCAAACCCACATCAGTGTTTGTGCACATTGTTTTCGCTTGTTTAAGGGTGGGACTTCTGCTCTTTAATTAGGTCACAAAATGAAAATATTTGTTTTGCAAAAACACATACAAAAGAATATTTATGCACCTAAAAGAAAAATAAAAGATTTTTTTAAAAACAAATTTAAAAAAAGAAGTGTCCTCCAGTGTCATGTTCATTGTCATATGAGGGTAAATAAAAATAAAAATAAGATTTCACCGTCAGTACACAAGCAGATTCTAATATGAGAGAGAGAAGAAGAAAAAACAAAAGCAATGAATAGAAAAAATAAACAGGAAAATTAATTAAATGTCACAGGATTATGTTCTCCTTGTACTTTTTTCTCTACATGTAAAACAAAACTAAAGCAAGGGCTTGTCTGCGTGTTCCAGAGCCAAAGAGCCAAAGGCGATCAAATTCAGCAACTGTTCCTTTCTAACCTAATGAATGACATCTGGACATCAATTTATGCTTGAACGACACAAGTCTCTTTTGGGTTTTTGTGTTCTGCAGTTATTCTGTGATATCAGCAAAAGACTCTACCAGATATTTACATAAAACGCATGAAGAAAAACAAACATTATACTGTTGGTGAGAAACCATTGTCTCAAAAGACTGTAATGACAGCCTGGGCATGCCAGGGGTTCCAGCAACTGGCACTCAGTTAAGGCAAATGAACATGTAGCTCTACAATGTGAGTCTAATCTGTGTTATTTAGTCAAATGGGAGTAATCCCCATGAGAGGCCAGAGCCATCAGCAAGGGGGACGGCTAACCTAATTACAAGATGTAGGTATGTGCTTTGAAAGTCACTTTCTCTAAAACGACAACTATCGCCGCGTTCGAACAAAGCTGACCCCCACTTGCATTATAAAAGGGGGCAAGCTGAGCCATTTCTGAGAAGGCATCTGGATTGTTTTCTTTTCTCTCTTTCACGCTTTGTCCTGAGACACAAAAACGCCCCGACACAATGACTTGTGACGTCTAACAGCGAAGTTATGCCAGAGTCACAATGTGCATCTAGGTGGTGAGCCGAGCAGATGCCCCCATGGGGTCAGCGCTGGTTTTTGTCCCCCAGTGTCACCACAACAGAGGGAAGGTAGGGCAATAAAATTCCTCAGTGCTAAAGGAGACATTCCAGCAGAGAGAGGGGACCGCCGACATTCGACATAATTTAAAACATGGTTGTCATATTCTGAATGGGAGCCCCCTCCCTCCCTCCTCCTGAGTGGAAGCCATTTATTTTTGGGGCTGTTTAGTTTGCTTGCACGCTTACGTAAGCATGAGCGCCTCTAAATAGGTTTGTGAGAGAGTCGGGGACAAACAATTAAGCTGAGGGCAGTGGGGGGGGGGGGGGACTATAGTGTTACAATGCCTGTGAACGATCAAAAGCGATCACCTTATTCATGAGTGATAGATCTGCGATGAAAAGAAGTGTTTAGCACCTTTTTACAGTCCAACTCAGTCTCTTGGTCAATAACTTAAAATGACACTCTATTTTTATCATGTTTGTTGTTAAATTTATATCTAGGCCCTGATCTTTATTTTTCCACTGGCGCAGCTTTGGAAGAGGCATGACACATAAAGCAAATTGTTGCTTTCTTTCACCATTTCTGCCTTTATCTGTAGATCACTTAGGGTTTGTAGAGCACAATATCAGAAAGGTCAGAACACAAACTCGTGACCTTTAAAGCACAAATTAATGGCTATCTTGGTCATCACACTGAACACAGAAACTCGTTTTTTTGCCTTGTCTTCCTTTACTTACAGTTGCACTGCTAAAAAAATAACTCAAACATTCATGTTCCTGCTTCAGACTCAAAAGTTCTTCTGTAGCTAATATCTTGTTAAAAAACTAAGAATCCTAAACTTTCATTTACCACAGACATTATTTTCTGCAATAATTTAAATCCTCCAAAAAAAACCTTTTTTTGAAAATTTTTTTTTTTTTGCAAAGGGAACCCATGTGATACTAACCTCCTAGTTAGCCAACTAAAGTACATCAACCATGTGTCACTCTATAGAGAGAGGTAAGATGTGATAATTGGTTCAATATGTGGATGACGGTGCACCTTCAGACAGACAAACCACGTGAGGTGATCTTAAGCAGAAGTACAGCTACTATAAATGGCCATTTAAGGAGGAGTTTTCTTACTTGCTGTTTCCAAGGTCATGAACTGAACCTTAGCTTTTAAGCTAACATACTGCAGGCGAGACGTCCTTAAAGTGGTCAGAAAAAAGAAACTGTGTCTGACAATCAAATTGAGTAAAGTCCAACTACTAATAAAGATATTGGGGAATCATTAAAAGCTCCAGGACAGCTGCTAAATGGAAGTTGTGGGGAAACTATTTTCTTAACCTTAGCTTTATTGTTCCCAGGGAGAAAGTAGGAGCCAGGCAAAACACAGGATACTAAAAACATAATAAAGTACATAAAATGTATATTTGTAAAACATATGCTAAAACCTGCCACACAGGCTTACATGAATTACAGTGGATGTACTGAGAACATAAATCCTGGAGTGAATCCAGGCCAATCTTTAATGGACAAAAACATTCACAGAGCACCAGATGAGAGATGATACATGATGGGCTGTTTCTGTTCTGTTCTGTTCTTTATAACCTGTACTGTTATGAAGAGGAAAGCAAGGACTTACACTTCCCCAAAAATAGTCCATGAAAAGAAAACGATTTCTCAAAAACATGTCTATCCAATCCTGATTATTAAAAATGTATTACAGCTTACAGGTTACACGGTTCATGTAGGCTGCTGAAAATCCTGTCAAAACAAATACTGTATCAAATGTGGAAAAAATTGCTATTGAGATTCCTCAGGCTTCAGACCTGAATTTGTGTGCTTGCTTCAATCATTTTTTTCTCTGGCAGCATTAGAAATGCTGCCACGTGTATCATTAAATTAAAACTAAGCATAATGAATTATGTATTTAATGAGTGTTGTTCATTATCAACATCTACTTTTATTCAAATTTCTGTTCACGTATTAATAAGTAAGTCAGTCACTTGTTTTTCTTTTTCAATTTATCCCTCTTTGTGGGGTTGATACCTTTTTCTGCCTCTTTGTCTTTGCTCATGTGGAATGATTTGCTTGTAATCTGTGTCAGGGCCACAGCAGGTAAATGTTTCTTGACACTAGTTTGCTGTTTTTTTTACCCCCTTTAAATGAAGAAATGAATGGATCTGTCAGCACATGGGAATACAACCACTGGTGTCCCGCATTCCTTGATTCCCACCATCCATCTGTTGTTTCTAAGGAAACAGAGCCGACAGAGCCTCTGACAGTCTCTGAATTTCAACGACTCTCTGCAACAGAGCATTTGATGCAACCCTGGCAGAGGCAGCAGCCCCCACAAAGACTTGCTGACCAGGAAAATCCTTAAATGTTACTGAAATTAGCTTGGAAACCATACCAACCACCACTGTTTTTCTACATACACTATGCTAAATAATGCTTAATGGGTTCAGTGATGCTGAATCAGTGGGGTTTGTTAGAGAACATTCCTTTTAAATGAATGCTAGCATGTTGCAAAGAGCCTCTAAAGACAGACGATGACATCAAGAACTGGTGCAAAGCCAGATGGGCAGCCGAAGCTTAGCTACTGTTGCTACGCTTGTGGAGCTTTACGCACTGATACTTAATGTATGTAGTCTAACATTACAGTGACAGATTCAACACGTAATATTATTGTTGCTGTCTGAAAGACAAAAGGGCTAGTTTTCATTGTAAGTCTCTCGTCCATGGATGGGGTTTGAGGTTTGACAGAACTGTGTGTACAAATGTTTTAATGAAATTCAGATATGGAAGAGTTACTTATCAATGGCATATTGCTGCATCTTAATCCAATGTTATGCATAGACATTTTGGATTTTGAATGAAAGGTTGGTGAGGTTAGAAATGGGACACATCATTAGCCCAAACCTGGCGGGGGCAACGCTTCCCCAGGAGGACTTTTTCAACTTTACCGCAGCTATTAGCGCTATTTACAGAATGACTAATAATCAGCACATAATTTGGCCAAATTATAAAAGTTGCTGAGGGAAAAAAACAGGAGCCTGAACCCTAATTTGCCCAACTGTCCTCATCATTCTGACACAAAAACATGACAAATGTTGAAAATGACCAATTTTCCCAAAAGCCACCTAAACAGAAACATCTGAAGTTACATTTTATAAGCTATGTAACATGTGTAAAGTTGGAATTGTGGATATTGTCTATCAACAGCAGAAATACTCTTGAAACAAGTTTGCTGTCTGCTGAAGTAGAATTGAAAGAACGGATGTTTTACTGTCAAATAAGCACCGTTTGAATCCCTGCTGTTACAATCTGAGCTCTTTCTACTGCAAATCAATTCAATGATCCATAACAATGCCAAGTAAATGTGATCTTCTGAACTCTGGATTAAATAGCAGGCCAGCAGAGGAACATTTTCTCAAATTGTATTAGATTACTTCAGGGAATAGAATCTGAGGAAAAACAATATTTTATTATCTTCCAGTCCTTTATTTTACCCTCCCCAGGTCACATTTTTCTCTCTTTCACTTTCCTCGGGCAAAACGCTTTTGATAAGAATTATTTTATTATGCACAGCTCACTTTTGAGACTTCGGGCTATTTTGCATCTATAATGCGTCCTCCACCAGAGGAAAGAAAGCATTTGAAATTGCCCGTTAAGGTTTCAGTTTAGGTTTCTGTTCTGGAAATTTGTGAACAGTAGTCAGACGAGCATATGTATCAGAATGTTAAATACAGTTACCATCTTTTATTTATCAGCTTGTTAGCTGTGTACTGACACAGGCTGACACAGGGTCAGTGGTTGTGCCAATACAGACTCTCATTCTCTTTGCTGTGACACATCGTGTCCCCTTTTTGCACTGACAAGTCACAGTCTAACATTTTATACTATAAACAAATGAAAAACACTTTCAAGTGGATGAGATCCTAAGGTTTAAAATAATCCATATTAACTAACAATTATCTGCAGACCAATTGTTAGTAAGACTAATTTAAACTCTGTTAATTACAACGAAAGGCTAAGCGTCCTTTCATGCTTTTTACACTTAAAGAAAATAATCCAACACGCGAGTCAGACTCACTTTCTGTGTGTAACTGCCAGTTAAACTTCTCAAAAACAAAGTTGGTCAAAAGATCACAATATTAAACTCTTTTGTTTTTGTTTCTTCAGACTGTCCTGGATCTTTTTCTTCCCTGCACATGACTACATGACTACATGCAGCTGTGAGCATCCACTCTATTTTCTTTGAGCGTTACATTGTTTGACAGCAGTGTCCATCAACAGCACATATTGAAGCAAGTGTTTTTCATTAAACATCATGACTTTTGAGAACTCTTAACTTCAGTGTGAACAAACTCAAAAACTCTCTTAAGTCCTGTTTTCATTCGGCGAGTATCATCTGGGGAAATTTAGCAATTTGTAATAACCACAGAGATTGTCTCTTATCTTAATCTGATAAAAAACCTGCCATGTCTGTAATTTGTGAAGTAAAATTCCATCCATCAATTATAACAAACCAAAGTTTGACATACAAGACATTAGTTCTATGCCATTCAGCATCTAAGAGATCTGGGGTTGTATTTTCTTTCCTTCAAAGTTTTCTGTTTTCTGTTTTCCCTTTTTCTGCCTCTTCCTCAGTCAAGATTGCTTTTCAATTACAAATAAAATTGTCGACAGCATGTTGGGTGGAAATTCAGATTGTTTATTCCTCTTGATGTTCAGAATGCAGAAGTCGGTTAATCTAAGAGTAAAATAAAGACTTTGATTATTCCGTGTAAATGCATTTTTTAATTTGGCCCAATCTTGAATTAATTTTGCCAATTTCGTGAAGGCTTATTTGAGTTATTCCCCGACTCAGTGGAGCAAATTAACCCTCCAAAGATACTGGGTAAACTCTAAATAAATGATGTCTCATTACTGGTCACATCTCCTACACCTGTTAATTACACCATCGAACACCACCAACCTGTCCAGTACATATCGATGGAAACTCACAAAACTATTCTGATTAATTAGTTTTTAACCCACAAGCCCATATTTGATTTGTCTTTTTTAACTGATATAGTTTACTAGTTTATGTTCTTTTTAGTTGTTTTTTCTGCGAGCAGCCTCACATCAGTCATGTGCATACCCTGATGAGGACTAATACAGATGTGAAATTCTTGTTATTTTACATGGTACATGACTACTTCATGTATGCATTTTCAAGCTTTTAATCTGCATTTTCTGAAGTATGTAACACACATACAGCTCAAACAATAAAAAAACAATTAAAATTTCATCATGTACGAGCACATAAACATCTAGATATGTTTTTACACAGCGTAAAAACATATCTAGCTTTAGTCTTCATGCCTCGAGAGAAGCGTGTAGAAAGATTAATAAACTTCATCTGTAGCCTCTCTCAGCTTATTGCTTCCATTGTTCTTGGTAATCACGACTTGCTGCATTTGCTGTATTCTCTGGAAAAGTAAAGAGACGTTTGTTTTAAACGCTGCCATGGCATCCTTGTAGAGCAATTTGTCAGAGAAGTGTGTTTTTATTTGTTTGCTGTAGTGTTCTTCAGCGTCCTAGAGACCAAAATTCAGTTAATGTAGCTTCAATGTAAATATGGTGTTTACGAGAAGTGCTGAAATGAGCAGATAAAAACATAATAAAATTGTTATTGAACACTGTGTAAAATGTGCCATCACTTTGTAGCTGCTTTAGCAAAAATATACATTAACCAGAAACACCTGAACTGACATTTACTAAAAAGTGGCAGAGTGAGTCACCTCAAACTGAAAAAAGCTAAAATATCTGCCTTTTTCACATTAATTTTTTATATTTCTACTAAATTTGCTCTTTTTTTAAAAAATCTTTGACTATTTGTGAATAATAATTTGAGCACATTGTTGCATCAAGTTTTCATTAGCACAAGAACTCTTGTCAGAATAAATTTCCTCAATAACTTTTGGTTCGTGGACACATGCATTCAAGACAAGCCTCCTGCTGTCAATCAGTGGCTGTTTTTTTTGCAGCGCACAGTCGTGACTAACTTCCTCTGCTGTGCCACACGAACCGCTGAAACAATGGTGGATAATGAGAGTGGAGCGGTGCACTCTCACCCCCTGTCTCGCTCTGCTTTCCTGGGTCTCACTTCAACAGAAGAAGCCCAGCGGAGAGGGCCACAAAATGTGCCCAAACTGTGAGGGAGTTGAATTAGTGGCCCTCATATGGAGTTAGAACTAGGTCACTTTGACCTGTCTGATCGTTTTACATGTCACCTTGTAAACAGGAGATGAAAAAGACTACCACCTAAGAACAAGTCACTTCCTCACGCTTCTGTGTGGAGCTTTTTCTCTACTACTGTGTAGCACCTCTGCAGATGATGTCGACAAGGCTTTTAAAGTCAGAATTTACTGTGTCAGAACATTTTTGCAGCCTGCCTGTGTATGTATGTGTGTGTGATGACATTGAATACGTGTATTTTTGAGTTCCCCGGTATAATAGTGTTCCTCTAGCTGCTCCTCTGCGGCATAGAACACTAAAATCCCCTAGAAGACTTTTTCATGGTGTATTTTGGGGGATAATCAGGTGTTACTAATGAACACTTGGATGAGAGCTGCATTTTTTCAATGTCTCTGAATAGAGATACAAAAACAGGACAAAGCAAAAGCTTAGACAGCAATGTTTTGAGATTACCCAATCTATTTTTATTATTGTTCACCTGATTTAAATTTATTCTGGGCACTTTACAATTTCCAGAATAAAAGGCAATGTCTTCAAAATGCTTGTTTTTCTGAAACAAGAGTCCAAACCCTGAAGATATTTAAATTACAGTGATTTAAAACAGAGGGAAAGGAGAAACTGAAAACTGCTATTTAATAAATGGAGCAATCACTGTTATTATGTGGAATTATTAAGGGGGAGGCAATATTTACTTTTGCAGCAAATAAAACATGCTGCAGTCACTGTCCTTCTGGAAGCAGCTTTCATTGGAGCCAAACCAAACAAACTACTAATGTAGGCTGTTGGGGCTAAATTATTACATATGTATACGGTACAAAGACAAACAAGAAGATTAGTGAAATCAAGTGATTAGTGAAACATTAAATAACCCAGTAAATATAAATTCTAAATATAAAATGGTACATAAACATGACATCTACTCTATATTTATTGTTTTATGTGCATTTGCATGCATGGTGCATGGCCACTGCTTTAGAAGTGCACCTTGGTGTCTGATACAGTCACACACAGGAAAAACATAAGCATCTGTGCCCCATGTGCCACAGTGATGGCAGAAGGGACATAGTTAGGTTTAGTCAACAAAATAATTTGGTCAGGTTTGGGTTAAAAGATGCTTGATTGGGTTTACATACAGTTATCTTTGTGAAACTAATGCTGCTTTGTTGTGTTTACATACCAAAGAGCATGTTGAAAATCCAGTGCATCTGATACAGACACCAGCGGGTACCTTCTCCATCTGTTTGAGAAGCCAAGGGGCAAAACAAGGCATCAGTTATATGATGAGTTCACAGAGAGGCCAGGCTGAAATTCAAGACTGTTCTCTTCCCTCAGTGTTTAATAATCCTGATTCTTTTAATGAGGCCCTCCACCAAATTTCCGACTAACAGACAGACACTTTTAAAATTGTAACAGAATCAACAGAGGTGTGAAAAGAAAACAAGTGAAAGAGTCTTTGCAGAGTTTTCTGTTCTCACGTTGAAGCGAAGATCCATATTAGCTGCCTAAACCAAATGATAAAAAAATAAAAGTCAGTGACGTCAGTGATTTGGAAACATTGTGACTCATCTGCTTCCCTGTTGGCTTCAGTGTTCATGTCCTTATTTAGCTCCGTATCTGCATATAGTATTAGGGTCTCTCTGAAACTGTCTGCCGTGTTGCCTTGGACATTTACAATTATCTCCGGCCAGGAAAACTTCCCACACAGTTAACCTTTTAGAAACAACCACCTCGAGCACGCCTGCCCACCTCAAACTGCATATTCACCAAAAGCAAGGAACATTTTTACATATAACCAGCCCAGGGCGCTGAATTCAGACCAGTGTTTTTGCTTACATTAATAATGTCCAAGAAACAGGGGCATTATTCTTTCCTTAATTTGAAGACAGTGCAAATGCAAAACAACCCTCCTGTCATGAAAGGCTAAAACAAGTAAAGGCCACAGCTCTAATACATAAACATTCCTTGTAATCACATACAGGAGGAAATTCGGGCTACCAGTGGAAGTAAAAGGGCAGGAGAGCTGGTGAAAAAACCCCAGGGTTATTATGGTGTGGATTGAATTTTTGAATAATGTGTTGGATCTGAATAAAGTTTAGAGTTTGTTTTCGAGTCCAGGAGTTTTATTTTAGTAATTTACATTTTACAGTGCTTGGGAGGGCAGGGTAAGTTGAACATAATAGAAGATGAACTTCACAATTAAGCACACTTTTGTGCAACAACCTTCTTTTCATCATAGGTTTCTGTTCAGACTCTAGCTGAGAGGTTTTGATCCGACTGTGAGCTATGTTATATTGCAGAAGTGCAAAGTAGCTATACGTATTTATAAGGATAAAGCAGCCATAATGTTTTCGGTTCAAATATATATAATGTGTAAACACTGATGAAACCAGGAGAGACGAGTGCATCAAGTAAAGATATTTGTTTATTTCTAATAGATGATTTGTGGCAATTAAGTCCTGTGAGAGAGTCCTAACAGAGGGCTTTTATAATCAAACAGAGAGGTTTTATAATCAAAGGGTTTCTGTCCTCTGTGGAAAGCAGACACTGGTGGTGGATGATGATGAAATGATAAGACTGAGGAAATGAGGAAGACAGGCAATGATGAGGAGGGGGGCTCACAACAGCAGCATGAATAAGTTTATGTTGAGAGAGAATCATGTTTAAAGAGACCGCAGCAAGATGATTGGCTAACAGCGGAGGTGTGTCACTATGTTATTGGACAGATGTGACCAGCTGATGAGAACAGCTGTTATCTCAATAACAGGAATTATGAGGACGCTTGATGAGTGATGGATAAAGGAGCAACTACAGGTTGAACAGAGCAAAGGAGTAGTCTTCATTTGATAAAAATCATAAAGCAAGTTGATGCAAAGTTCATAGACAACTGGAAGATTTCAACAACTTTAAAGCAATCTAATGGTGAATGAAGGTGGGGATGTTAAAATAAATGAAATACTGATTTAACAATACAAATCTTTATAAAAATAAATAACTGAAGCTGCTGTCAGCAGTGAGGTGGACCGGGCATTTTACCACGTGGATCAAAACAGAGCAGCCATACACTGTTTATGCATTTTTGCAACAATCATGTCTCAGTAAAGTTACGGAGCTATTTGTGTTGATAGAGCCAGTAATTAAAAATCATTAAACAAGCTTATCATGATCTGTGGTAGGAAAATACATGTCTCTTGAAGGACTGTGATTATATTGATTGATATTCATTGCAACTCCTCTCATGTGGTATTCCTTGATGAAAGGATGCAGCAAGGTGATGAGGTGTGAACTCACACAATGTTTGTGCCTACTGAGGCTAAGCTTGTTGAAAGTCCCAGAGCTTTTTAAATTGGTTTTATAAACATTCATATATGAGAGGAAAGAGAAAGAGAAGACAGAATGAGAAAAAAACAGACAGAACTGGAGTTCTTTGTCATTTCTGTGTTCAGTCTGTCCTGGTTTGTATTTCAGTGTAGTTATTCCCCATTTAATGTCATAAGCCTTCATTTTGTTAGTTCTTGTGGCATTATTTGTGTTACTTTCTCTTCCTGTGTGCCTTCCCATTATTGGTAAATCTTTTGTTTGTGTAGCCAGCCTGCTTTGTGCCTGAATCTGGGTCCTTACCTCAGGTTCCTGCCCTCTTCCTGACACGCTGGTGATGGAATAAAACTCCTTTCTAATTGGATTCACATCAAAAGTGTGCCTTGTAGAAAAATAAACAGACAGCCTTTGATTTTTTCTTATTATATCAATTTTCTTTCAGCCTCCATAGTGCACATCCTATCAGATATATTTAAATAACTCATGCAAATTAGGCTGCTGACTATCTACTGCCAACCATGCATGTATTTTTTTCCTCTAAATGAGTCATTTGTGTGCATGCAAGCACACAGACACAACTCACTATACCACCAACCTTGAACTCCTGCTGCAGTCTTCCAGGAAAACCTTTTAGAAACATGGATGCATCTCACAACCCTCCAATTATTAAAAAAAACAAAAGAAAACTATACGTATAATAATACTCAGATCAGTTCTAATGTCCTTTTTGAGAAGGCTGTGAATGAGCAATGAATTACATCAATTCATCAAGTCTGATTAAGTCTCCTTAAATCCAGTTAGTTTTGTTCAAGAGTTTGGACGTAAGTAATTGGATTAATTGAGAATTACTGAAAACAGACTAAGCCTGAGCCATTTTTCCTCTCCGAGTTCACTGCTGAGGAAGAAACATCATAGGCAGCCATATTCATAGCAGGACTCCCAAATGACAGAAAATTAATAATCAATTACTGACACAAAATTTTAAATTTTCATGGTTTCCATATTTTAAAAGGTATATAACTGACAAATGACCTAATTTACTACTGTAGTAGCAGGTCTTCAAGCATCAGAATCAGGATCAGTTCTTTTGTGTTAGAGGTCCAGTATGAAGGATTAAATGGCTTCTAGCACTGAGGTTGCAGATTGCACTTGGATGAATGTCCCTCTACTCACAATTTCCAAACCATAATTTCTTGTAACCTTTCTGGACTACTGTAGACACATGTTGGTGCAACATAGCATATTTTCTGAGAGAGGATTCAATCCCTTTGTAAATCCCTCAGTCTATGGTAAGCAAAACACAGCGGTTCTTGGTTTAAGGTGAATTCACACTAATGAAAACATGCTTATGAAGACCATGTTTAATTTCTGCTAATAGATCCTGCTGAATCCTACACACTGGACCTTTAACATAAGCACGTTTAGCTGCTTAGCTTAAAAAAAAACAAGCAAGAGTCAGGTCCCCCACACATTTTTCACTGACACTTGGTTTGAACACTGTGTTCAAAAACTATGTTCATTATAGCAACAACGTTAATGTATTACTTGTTAATTAGTCCCAACAATCTTTTGTTGAAGTGTAAAACTAAGTGATTGGTGGCAACTGCCTTAGTTCGTCTCTAGGGTTTAATTCTCACATTTTCTTTGATTTTTGAAGTCTTTCAAGTTTTTTAGTGGCAAGAAGGGAAATCTTTGTATGCAACTGTGTTCCAGTCTGAGGATGAACAAACAAATCCCATGTGAAGCCACATGATGCCAAAACTCAACCTCTCACTTACAATGATAACAAGAGCACTATAACAGGGAATTGTGAATTTGCATTCGTGAGGTAACACAGAATATCTCAGCTTCACGTGGATGTTGCGCGAACGTCTCGAACACAGCTCACCACAGACTGGGCACAGGCCCTCCTGCTGCCCTCATCCCTTTGTGCTGATGTTGGCACAGCAAGTCACCGTCAAACCACCTTCGCAAGAAAGTCTAATATTTGAACTTTTCACTTTAACACCACCAGAGTGTGGCTGAGAGTGGGAGTTTGACAACCAGAGTAGTACAGAGACTAGACTGTTGGCAGGACAGTGGTGCTACCTCCACTGCTGTGGAAAACATGAGTTTAAAGTATACTGGAGCAAATACTACAGCAAGAAAGGTCTCTTTCCACTATCACTGGCTTCAGAGAGCCTGCCAAAATCACCGTAGTGAATATTTATGGGATAAAATGATCCAATTATCAGAATAAATTAATTATAAATATTACAAGAAATTCTTATAATATTTCTATAATAAAGTTTTATGGCCATATTTTTATGGGGCAAGCAGCACTCTGACAGCTTGGTATTTTTTCCTTCCTGAAATTTGCTTTTAGCCAGTTATATGATATTTTGGTGTGCAGAGCATACGGTAAACAGGTGAGAGGAGAGGCTCACATGGATGGACTCTTATCTGTGTCTGTGCAAATCAACCTTTTCACTTCTTCAATTGTTTTTTCTCAATTTTAGTACTGGGAGCAGCCTTATTCTTTCTCATTTAAAGATACAGACACTAATCCCCACTCAAATATTGTTTCAAATATTAGCCAGGAAGAGAATAGAAAAGAATAGTTTGATCATTAGTTATATAGTTTGGTCATTCGTAAATTAGGTCATTTCTTTCATGCCGAGTAAGCTGTTTAAAATTCCTTTCTGTATGTGTGTTAAGTAACAGGTAGCATGGTTTAATATGAATTAAAAAAGCGAGATAGAATATGTTAATCAGATAGCTTAGAGACACTTGTAGTCAGTGAAATTACTCCTCTCATCTAACTCTGCACAAGTAAAATGAATGGTAGTATTTTCCTGGGTTGGTCAGGTTTATTTGATGCTCAAATCAGTCAATGAGTAAAGAAGAATCATGCTTTAAAGAAAATGACCATAAGAAATATCTTTTTTTAACTTACATGCTTACTTTTATTCCTTAAGTTCAACATCAAGAGCATTTTTCATGAGGGAGTTGTTATACTACAGCAAATCTTGTCATTTCAGACTAATCCCTGCTTGGAGCTGCCCCCCAGCTGGCACTCCATTTGGATAACCTAAAGATGAGCTCTCCTGCAGTCTTGAATGCTAAAGGAGAGAGGAATCTCCCTTTGACTGAATTTCAACATCCTGTGGTTTTGGAAATGGATGTAACCAGATTTTAGATGACGTTTACCTAATTTACTGCTTTGCTAAATGACAACAGCTGTTCAAAGGCCTCACACTCAGTGACGTTAATAAACACACATACTCACACACACAAAATTCACCTAGGTCATTTACATTTATTGCCTGGAGATTTTTTTCTGTGAGTCTCTTATTCAACACCCACAAACTGTAACATGTTCTGTCAGCATTTGACACGTTTCATCATGTAACTCAGCAGGCTAATTTTAGCCTTCAGCATGTAGCTCACAGATGGTTTGATGATAGGTTCAGTTTAATGAAACATATAAAAACT
>JAQNCA010000027.1:5536220-5553408 GCA_029783725.1 Acanthurus tractus
TAGGGCAGAAATGCAGACAGCAGCAACACTTTACGGAGGAGGAATAATTCATGGCATGACATTTTAAAAACGTTACGTGAAATCCTCTTCTTCTTTTTTTTTTTTTTTTTTGCCAAATTAGATTTAATATTGCACGCTTGCTGCCAGTGTGACTGATTCAGGCTCTGAGCAGAGGCTCATCTGAAGACAAACCAGCCGGCCCCTGAGGAAGCCGCAACGCCTTCGTTCTGTTTTCATTCACATCACTTCCTCTGGTGAAATCTTCCACATTGTTGAACTTTTTCTTTATTTTCTTTGTGCAGCAGAGTTTCTGATTGATGTCAGGTCTTACTGTTACTAAATAACCATGCATGAAATGCATTCTTAACCATCAATTTTCTGTACCCTGCATTTTCTTTGTGTTTCATTTGAATGCATTCATAACTCATTACAAGTTGAAAAATTGCTTCTCTTTGTGCAGCTTTTGGAAAAATGAGTGTTGAATTATTCACTGAGCTGCACTTTTTAAAAAATGTGATGTAGAATACAACTATTACTAACTCATCTTTATCGACTTGCTTTTTGCTTAAAAAAAGAACTGAACTTTACAGTTTGTTCTGTTTGGATGACTGAGAGGTAAAGAACTGGAGAATGCTCTCAGAATTTAATGGTTGTAAGCCAACTTTTTAATTAGTTATCATATCATAAAGTCCTTTGATGAGCACAGCCTTTGAATATGGTACTAGTTTTATTCAGTCATCTGACATTTTTTTACCGTGTTCATACCCATAAATTATGATCAAAATTCAAATTATAAGCCTCTTGATCAATTTTTTTTATCGATTTTAAGAGAAATCAGTCGCCGAATTAAATTATTTCTAAGCAGAACACTACAAATGTTTAGAGTATAGAGACTTTTGTAATCATTTTAGGAGACTTAATAGATTTAAAACACAACTTAAAAGATGGAAAGAATGAGTTTCTGGGTAACCAGCTGTGTAGATCCCACAAAATCTAAAGCAGTTTTTCTAATGATCAACACTACAATCACATTCCAGAATATGAAGTTTTTAGTTCAAGAATCATTTAGGATTAGTCAACATTTTGTCATACAAAGTTTTTAAAGAGCTACAATATGACAAACTCTGAGCCTGACCACAGAAGCAGTCCCTCCACAGGGTGACATTATCAGGCATTATATGATATTGCTCTTGAGAGGATCACAGTTACCATGATTTTCTAATTATCAGGTTTCAGTTGTTTGTCCTCACATTTTTGCACCTTATTTCTGGGCCAATGATGCTTCTAGTCCAGAGGAACCTGACTCCTCTACCTTCACCTGTGAATGACAAGCTCTCTCCTGTCTGCTGCTGTTCATCACACAGGACTGACTATACCTTAAGGAGAGGAGGTGTAGCATTATGCCTCAGGAGGGAAACAACCAGCACTTGAATCTCGGAGGACAGGATTTCACTTATGACAGTCAGATGATGAAAATCCATGTAATGGATGGTAGTGTCTGTTGTTACCTCACAAAGTAATCAAATTCAGATCTTGCAAAATTGATTCATGTCTATTACAGGTAAGGTTTATAATATTTACCCCTTTATTATAATGCTGAAATGGAGTCTCCTTGTTCTCTTCTTTTGCTTGCTTGCATCTGTCTGTAGCAATTAAGGTTTGAGCCTATTGATATACTTAAACCTTGGTGAGGATAAGACAGGTATGACACACATAATGTTGCAAATTATACTGTTTGACTTTTTATTAAGCCCAAATAAGTGACTAAATTGTCAAATCAAATCAGATTTGAAAATGCAAGTAGTCATGAGATGTGGTGAACAAAATATGGATGTTTAGAAAGCTTTGAAGGTTGGCTTTTAGTATAAAATTTTGAGTCTGTTTTCCTGTCAAACATTGTCGTCTGCTAAAGCTGTAGTTTCTGTTTGGTGCTAATGGCAAATGAGAACATGTTAACACAATAAACTAATGATAGAGAACATGGTAAATAATAAACAGATTTGAAAGTAAAAACAAGTCCATGTTGTGTTCCATGTAATGTCTTTATAATATTGAGATAATGTGTCTGAACCAACCGACCTGCTGTCACTATAGCTACAACGCTGAGGTTCTGCTGTACCTGTTGACTCCCAAGTGTCTATATCAGGAGTGAAAGAGTGAGTCACCCTTCACAGGAAGCTCATTTTGACCTCTTCAATGTATATTTACATGCCTTCAGGCAACACCTAGAGTTGTTCCAAGAGGTGAGGACAATGATCTCGATAATTAAACAGGGCAAGGTGTATAATTACACAGGATGTCATTCGGTTGCAATGTCAGAGGTTTCAAATGTTGACAAGCTGTTAGATTGAGTAAAGATAAAGTTAACAGTTATTTGGTCCAAAGTCATTACATCCATGAGTAAAGCCTCACAAGGCTTAACAATCTTTACAGAGGACAACCTCTGTGTGTCTGTGGAGCCTTTATTTGGATCAGGAAAAAATCCCTCAAGAGACCCTTAATGTCAGTTTTCCTGAAGTACAACAGAGAAGCGAACAAGCAAAGTGAAATTACAACACAGAGAAATATAATAATACAGTACATGAGAGCACAATCAAAGTGCAATTACATGTGAAAAGGACAAAACTCATTGAGCAATTTTCAAGTGTTACAGAGCATTGTAGGCCTAAAATCTGTGTGAAGATGTTTAAGTTCAGGTTTGGCGGCAAGTAAAATAAGAGTATTACTGCAACAAGACTCAGATGTTGCCTATTTTTTTATCTATGTATTTTTTAAAAGTAATAAAAAGGTGATTTTCTTTTATTAGCAATTTTCACCTAAGAAGAAACCATCAATGACAAAAGTCTGTGCTAACAGTTAATAAGTCAAGAGGTTTTTCATCCAAATATGCAAAAATATCAGCTGTTCTCAGCTTCTCAAAGGTGAGGATTTGTTGTTTTTCTTGTTCGTTGTAACCATGACATTTTTGGACTGGTAATATGACACTAAACTATTTGAGGATTATCTTGGGCTACCAAAATTCTTCATTTTTAACCAATAATGACACAACTGTTGACTTTGTTTCCAATTTTATTAAAAACATTATGGATGTATGAAACCAAAACTGTGTCATGTTACATCTTAATCTGACTGTATGATTCAAACCCTGTCTCCAGCTAATGCAGTTTCCTTAATATACAAACAAATTCTTACGTTTATATGATTAATCGTACAATATTTTTTTCCATTGATCAAGGAATTAATGAAGGAACATAAAAAATGTTTCAGTTTTATATTGTTGTAAATTAATGATCTTTTATTTTTAAATTGTGGGTTTGAGAGAAAATAAGTCATGTGAGGATTTCACCAAGGCCTCTCGGGACATGCTTTGGCCTTTTTCTCACCACCTCCCAACATTTTATAGAGTGATTGATTGGCTGATGACTCAAAACAAAATTTTTTAATCATTGGCAAAAAGAGTTATTTGTTGCAGTAACCAGGTACATGTGCTTTTATATATTGTCCTGTTTGTACACAACACTCCCCCTATCGTCCTTATGTCTGTGATGCAGCCTTTCAGTTTACCAGGACTTCGTGCCGCAAAAGAAGATGAGCCTTTTCCTCGATCATGCGTTAAACTGATAGTGAACCCCGGAATCCAAAGCAAGACAAAGCCTTTTCCCGCTCTTCCTTTTAAGTTGTGCAAGAGTTAGCATTGATAGCGCCCGTTTCCCGCCTTGAATGTAGACGGGTTACAACACCAGATAATAAAGGACTCTCTTAATAATAGAGAGCACCTGGCCCTTTCAGATCACCATTCATGAGCCATTTGGAAGGAATTCCCTGAATCAGTTTGCGATTGGAAGGACTGGCATCTATTGCTCGGAGAATGTGTTGTTTCTGGACAAAAGCTACAGAGGAATAGCAGAAATCGCACTGGCACCTGACTTTTTCCAGCTGACATCTCTGGCACTCAGACAAGGATTAACATCCAATTTGCCTCTCTCTTCCTGGGCTCAAGTCTATCCCAACAGCTCGGCACTTCAAAGAGGAAGATAAAAAGGGGGCGATGGATGGTCATTCGTCAGGGGGAATAGGCTTAGTGAGGCTCTGTTTAAAATGGCAGGAATACAAAAAGGAAAGCTGTTTTGATGTGCTGCGGAGTGTGAGAGTCAGGCCAGCTGTACAGTACGATGGCCCATTTTCAGCCCTCCAATGTCTGCTCGGCACAATTCGGCCACGATGGCGTGAACATACAAGTTACATCCTGACAGTGGACAAATCACTGCATTGGTTTAGACAGGTGTGTGCAAATGTCAAACAAACTAAAAATCCTGAGAAATTAGTAAACACAGGGCAAATAAATCAGTATATGTGTCCATGCTTTTGGACTTTTTGACTTATTTGGCCAAAAATAGGAGAAATTAATTACTGGTTCCTCTAGTAAACTAGTGTTTCCCAAGCTAAGGGTCATAACTTAAAATGAGTGAAGTTGGGATTGGGCCCTCAATTGGCAGATTACAATGCGTAAAAATGCTATGATATGTTTTTCTACTTTAATACAGAGGAGAGTAATTAATTTTTAGCTTAGACTCTGTGTGCAGGGACTTAAAAACCTGTGGTGTTTTCTCTGGCTAAAGTGACACTGAGTAAACTTCTGTGATGTCCTTACTCTAAACCACGTGAATGATGTTGAGATGAAAATACAAAGACACATTTTTAAAAGTGGCCTCATCAATGCCATTTAAAATGCCTCAACGTGTTTTTTATGGAGTGGTTTGCAACAATGAAAGCTTACAAAGTACAAATGGGACAGACATTTCCAAACTAATCATTCTCACCATCGATCAAGTTAAAACAATCACATTTTTCCATCTATAAAAAAAGTCAGTCTTGTTTGTCTTTTGATTTGTAGTTAGCCAGTGTGTTGCCTCCTTGTCAGTGTTACCTGAGTTTGATGCTGTTATCGTTATAGCTGTGATTGACAATGACAGTCTATCCCTAATTTGCTGCTCATCTCTAACTTGAAATAGGCAGTAAAGTGCACTTAGTCAACATTGTTATTGATGGTGAAAGACTCAGTAATAAGTGTGTTTCATTGTTAGAGTCTGAGTCCCGTAGAGACACTAAATCTCTCTTTTGGTTCTCCAGCTGAGGTCGGGCTGCAGAGGCAGTAGTTAAATATTTATGTCAGTCAGAGGCAAAACAATTCTCTGGTCCATTTTTCCGTGTTGGCCACAGTTTATCTGACACACACTCTTAAAATGAGTGACTCCGGCTGTCGCCTTGAGCAGAGCAACAAACATGCAGTCCCAGATGAAACCTTTTCTGTTTCTATGAATCTCTCCATCAGGTTTTGTTTACCAGACTCCTCTCTGAGGAATGGCAGAGTACACCATGTGTCATGTAAACAAACATACAAAAGTTAACTTTCTTTTAAAATGTGAATTTTGACCTGTGGGGGACAACAGAGAAAAGGCCTTGTTGTTACCTGAATCAAAGGGATTTGTCATACATATGAAAGTGTTGCCACATGTCTAATAAATGTCGTATTTATACAATAATTTAACTCTTTGTACAATAAGTATTTTGAAAAGCCTTTAAATGTACAGTAATTTCAGGATGTCTTACTTTGGTTTTGTTTTATCGGTGTGATCAAGTACAAAGCTAATTTGAAAAAAACAATAATTATTCATTAACTATAACCTATTTTAATAATGAACAAGGAAAATCTGTCCCTAAAAGACCGGTGATATTCATATTGTACTTTTTTTGTCAAGAAAAGACATAGAGTAGGGTAGGATGGACAAGTTATTAAGTATTGAGAGGCACTTTGCTAGTTCTGAACTTGGTTTGGTTTGTAAAAATTCTAGACATCAAAAATACCCCAAACTTAATCTTTTGTCCAACTGTTTTCATTAAGCTGCACAGCAAATGCTGTCCTTTGTTGAGGGGCAAACAGGGTCAAGTTGTGTATCTGAATCTGTGTTGCAAACTCAGATCTGGCTGTGCCATAGTTTGGGTTTAAACATCTGGAGACGCATCCCTTTTTGGTTTTTGAGGACAACTTGACTAGCTCAACTGTAAAATGTCCAAATGAATCTTGTTCACAATTGTTTAAAAACAAGAGTTTGTTGAATGTTTATGGAAATGAAATAGGACTATTGGGCGTTAGAAAATTTTTCAATTTTTTTTTTAAATCTCCACTGCTTTGTGAACCTCAGCTTTCGGCTCAATGCTAGAGGAAGGCTGTGTTATCAGTTTGTGAGGTTAGCAGCACATAATTAAAATTGTTCTTTCTTTTAAAACTCACAGCTCAAAAACTGTTCTTAGTCATGTCTTGCTGAAACACATTGAAGTGGTACACAAGTGATTGAAGACGGATCTGAAACAAGAACCCAGAAACTTTAAGCTTGATCAACTTTGAGACATTTGAACTCATCTGCAGTTTAGATTGCATGAACACTTACACAATAACAGGGTGTTAGTGTCACAACAAATAAGAGTAACCGTTGACGCATCAAAGGTCAGATTGCTCAATGCATGATACTTTTGTGTATTTCAGACTTAATTAGCGTATAAAAGCCGTCAAAACACAAACTTTTTCAATACTTTCAGACATATACAGCCTTACAAAGCCGCTGGACTGCTGATATTTCAAGTTTTGTATCCAACGACATGTGAAAGATTCCATCTGGCGTGTCAGGTTAAGACATTTTTAAACTAATCAGATGTTTACAGATCTTTTTTGAATAAAAAAAGCAGAAAGGAGAAAGGTAGAAAAGTTAGAAAAAAGAGATTTTTAAAAAAATATAAAATATTGAGAACTTTGGGGCTTTCCAGTTCAAACAGAATGTAGAATAAACGTTATATGCAGCATGCTGTGCAAAACTCATTACAGTAAAAGACTATAGCAGGGAAAAAATGAGGGAGAAACAATTTTTTTGTGCTGAAAATCGGTGAGATTTTATTTGCCCTGGGCTTTAAAATACAACCACAAAGACACTGTGCAAAGGAAGCAAAGAGTAAGTCAGACTTATGAGAGTCATCAAGCACATATTACACAAACAAAAATGATATATCTGCATGTGCACAGTATATTGCCAAGAGTCCATGCTACAAACAACATATAAATTGATAAAATGTGTGTTTGAAACCAATATAGGAACACAAACACCTCAGTCCAAATTTATAAGTCAATGCATTTTTTAAGATATAGTAAAATTCAAAAATGACTTGATTACCATAACACTGTTTGTTGTTCACCGTTTTCAATAGTCAGCAAAATCCAGCCTGGATCAAAGACTTGATCTTTACATTATGTTTAGGACTGCATGGTGCGCGATGCTTTCAGATGCTTCAAAAAGCTACATTTCCTGCTACGATGGGAGCTGGTTTTGTTCAACAAGACAAGGTGTTTCCCCATTACTCTGCTGTTTAAAATCAGGAACTCCTCTTAAGGCCAGTTTCGTAATCAAAAATAACCCCAACAGTCCTTACTGAGTGACAAAATGGTTAAAACGAAATTCAAAGACTCTGCTCAGATACACAACAACTTGAAAGCATTACAATAAAGGATACATGAAACACATAAAATTCCCTAAATGATGTGCCGCCTACAGAAAGTAAGGTTACATTTTTCTTATTGAAAGCGTTTTATAAAAGGAGAAGCATTTATGGCCAACTCACTTTAAACATCCCCTCCACCCAAAAGTGTGTTTGTCTTATGCCTATGTCCTCCAAAACTGTCAGACCTTATATACAGTAACTGGTGTCTCTGCGAAGCATGTCACTAGTTAAATGTTTTCACAGTCTTTTAATGACGAAGGCAATGTCTGTGGATTTCCTCAAATTCTCTGATAGATCGTCACATAATCAAAATTCAACTGCAGGATAAGTAACCTGGAACCACAACAGTGCAGATTTTTTAGTCAAATGTTAGAGTCAACATTAACATAACTAACAAAGCTGTGTAAGCCACTGCCAATTACAAGCTAAAGAAACAACATTAACAAACAAACAAAAGATATGTTTGCTCGTCGCCAATATTGTATCAGCCACCATGATGCACACAGCTCTTGCATCAATCAAGCACTAGTGGTGGGCGGGGCATGAGGCCTATGACTGATAAAAGCTTTCACCCCTTTTTCAGGTTTTGTTATTTTATTTTATTTTATTTATACCTTCAACGCAAGAAACAATAATAAACAAAGTATTATTTATAGCTGTTCATTTTTTAAACATATGCTTGGAAATGTACCGCGAAAGAAAATTTCATTTAAGGTCATCAGGCCATGAATGACTTTTTGTTATGCTGACTTTAGGATACATGTACTCCCAAGTTCATTTTGTACTCTAAAAATTTTGTAGTCTCATGGCTGTCTGCCAAGCCCTGCACATGAACATTATTGTTGCTACATCTGTTAACCTTCCCATTCTCAGTTTTTTTTTTTACAACAGTAAGATTTACTGTTAAATTATTATTTATTTTTTTAAATTACAGGGTCCTCGGTTTTAGACACAGTTAGACAAAAGCAGGCTTCTCTTTTCTACTGGCAGCCAGTGTTTTCGCAGAAATGACAACTGTGACCAGCTGATTTTTATCTGCTGTAGCTAGCTAGCTAATTAAGCATACGCAATATCAGCTTCTTTGTTTGTAAAAAAAAAAAGCTGTTTCAAGCTGACTCGTTATAACATGAATATTCTGCAAAGGTTTTTGAATATGCTCTTCATGTTGGGATATGTGATATCAAGCTAAAGCTACATGTCCAAGGCAAAATTTGGTTACCTTGCCAGTAACGATCCATAAATAAAATATGGAAATGAAATAACTGGCATTCTTTTCATATTACAGTGTAGAGCTAGTTAACTCTAGCTTAGCTTACATGCTTGATCATTTTTTCAAATAGTTAAGTGTTGAAAATGAGGACCAACCAGCGAGTTTGGCAAAAATAATACAGTCTTGCATAACAAGTTTGGCTGGGGTTGTTTTCATCCCCAAATTTAGGTTAGAGCAGGACAGGGCTGCTAATGCTAGCCTAAACTCTGATAGCATCTAGGACCAGCTTCCACTCAGTGGAGAAATACAATTTAGTGGACGTTTACATCCTGAAATATTCTTATTGTGTCCAATAACCTACTAAATAATGTAGCATACTTAGTTATTGATGCTTTTCTCACATGACCTCTGTCAGATTGCTAGCTGGACATGATAATGATTGCAGTTTTTGTTTGAGGACACACTGGTTTATAATGAGGTCCTTGGCCTTGGAAGTAACACTTGATTACTACTGTATTTATTATTAATGATTACAGTAATAATTTGCATAGAACTTTAAAGCCGAGAGTCAAACATTTGCAATTTATGCTAGAGCAGATAAACACACTGTTTGGTGAACGATCAATGTCTCTACATTCAAACATTTGGCACTGCAAGAGGTAAAACAATGTTATCCAAGAAATTAAAAACTTGATTGATTGCCTTTTTTTTTAAAGCACCACTGGCTTTTTGAGTGAACATAAATGTCCTTGGCTATATACATTTGTTAATGTATGTTTTTTCTTTTTAAAAATTTGAATATTAATATCTAATTTTTTCTAAAAGTGCAAGCTAGCAAGTACAAACAAAGCAAAAGCGTGTATAGCATGGATACGTTTTTTTTGTCCTTTTTTCATGTGGAATTTAAATCTTCAAAGCACAGAGTTAAAAAATATACTACAAAACTCTTAAAAACAGGAATATAAGCAGATTGGTATTGCTATAGCTTATTGATGATTAGTAATACATTTCAAAGCTGGTGGGAGATGGGGTGACAATACACACTCTAGACAAGAAAGTAAAATAAAAAATACAGACTATGAACCTGAACAAACAATGAAATATGTCGTCCTGTTGTTTAGAAGTGCCATGAACAACATCCTCACATTCTTACTCATCGTCACTCTTGCTCTTGTCTGACTGATCCTGTAGGAAGAGAGAGAGTGAGAAAAAAAGATTATTTAGAAAGGAGGAGATCTACAGGCAGAGGACAGAGAGAGAACACTGTGTGATGAAGGTTTATTGTCTGTAGAGAGCATTAATAAGAGGTTGTTCAGATCATCATAAGCTGAATATGTCTACACACTGTAATAAGAAATAAAGATCTCCAGAGGAATAGAGATCTGAAGGTGAAGTCAGTGCTCTTTCCTCAAAGCACAAGAGGATGGTACCACAATGAGTGATAGACAGCAGAGAAAATATCTCACTACATTTGTATTCACACAGTAACATGACTTTTGGCCTTACTCTGGTGATGCTCTTATTTTGACTGAGCTGATAGCCCCAAACACCCCACAGTATTGTTATAGTCTTGGCATGAATAAAAAACCAGCTAAACCTGCCCACCTATGCTGAGTATTTACAGAAATCTGAAGAAGAGGAAACAATTTCTTAAAAAAACCTAATTAAAAAAAAAAAATACTCAGCTGACTCTTAACTATTTAAAAATAAGATTTTACAGCCTTAAAAGTAAAGCTCAGAAATACAAAATACTAGTTTTTATTTGACACTACACTATCATACATTTTCCACTCAACAGCTGTGTTCATTTTAATCAACACAGCTGACCGAACATAAAGTCTTTCCATGACCTGAAGTTTTTAGTAATGCTACAAGTCTGATTTATCAACAATACTTGCATGAATATAAGTTTGATGCCCAATTAAAGAGGCACTTGACACATATTTATCTGCATAATACAGAAAGGATGGAGTGTGTTTCTGTCAGAGAAGAGCTGCAGACAAAAAGCACATTTTGTTTAAAATGGTCATGTTTTCACCATGTTGGCTGACAGATGGAGTTTTATGTACATTCTAATGCTCGTGTTTCTATTTACTTGCTCCAAATTCTCACATGAACTGGATGTGGTTCTAAGCCACAATATCACAGGCCATTCCATAACTCTGATAACTGATTATATTTAAGTGAACGACCTACATTGTCATCCTGGTCATCATCGCTGTCGTCGTCGCTTACTACCGGCTTGGCCTTCCCTCGGCTTTGCCTCTTCTTGCCCTTGTCATGGCTGCGTGCCTCCTTGCTCAGCTTGATCTTAACCCGCACTGATTTGGCTAAATAAAGCAAAAAGCAAATGTGACCAAACATACCAGTCCAGGAAATTTATAGTTTTTTTTTTTTTATTTGCATGGGCAAAAAGCTTTTTCAAATTTTTTTCTACCCATAATGAAGAATCTGAAGGCTATCTGTCATTTTATAGATTGAAACACTGGTAACCTTCCCATGTAGACCAACTCTGGTAGACCTTCCTGTGGAGTTTGACACATGGGGAGCCAGGCAGCGGAGAGACAGGTCAACTGAGCCATTTTTTAAAGTAACCAACAGGCCCAGTTGTAAATGACCCCCCCCCCCCAAAAAAAAGATGGCAAATTTTTCTGTTGTGTTTTTAGCCGAGCTAGACCAAAGAAAATTTATTTTAAAACAATCAGTGATGCTGATTTGCCCTCATGGATGTCTGGGGAAGTTTGCTGAAAGTGATATCTCATTGAAGCCCCAGTGTGTTATATGTTGAGTGAGCACTGCACAGGGCTCCTTTAAAAAAAAGCCTTGTGAGGGCTTAGGGGGTACTATCATGTAGAAACATAACAGGTAGTTTTATTAGTAAGTTTACACATGTATGTGTTAGTATCAATGCAGTAAAAAGAAAAAAAAAATGTTTGATTTAATCTCAGCCTCTTAATTTTGCTAAGTGCACCACTTGATGCATTTTTTTTTTTTTTTTTAATACAGTTTCACTAAATCCCGTTGGAAACAGTGAACCTGTATTTGTGTGTATTTGTATGCAGGCATTTGAAACAGTGTCATACCTTCAGTCTCTGACTCATCGTCATCATCATCATCCTCATCGCTGTCATCCTCACTCTCTTCTTCCTTGGCAATCTTCTGCCTTGCACTCTTAAACACAGACTGAAGGACAATAGAATCCTCGTATATCTGCGGAAAAACAGACGGCTGGATGGTTAAACAGTTCATTAAACAGTGTGACTGGTGAGTATTACTGGGAGATAAGAGAGAAGAGTCTGTCTATGAAAGGAAAATGGTGGGAAGAAATAATTAAAGAGATATTAGACATAATAGAGAGTGAAATGGGAGATAAATGAAACTGGCAACTAAGGGACTACAAATGAAGTAAGAAGCTGTTAATGAATGAGTTCAGTTGAAAATTTCAGTGCTGTTTACTGATGTTACCAAATTCTGTGATTGTGCTACAGCAGCTTACCACTCAAGCTTGCTAATGTGATCCATCAGCAGAAACAGTCACCAGCCTAACTGACCTTTTAGCACACTGACAGTTCATATTCATGTATCATTTATGCCTCAATTCTCAATGTGAGAGCTCTGGTTAATAAAACATTATCAATCTACTAAATGCTCTCAATTGAAATGCTCAGCAGTGTTTCAACAAATAGTAAAGTGATTATTAATGATGATTAATTGTCTTTAAATTCACTAAGACACTATTTGCTTCAGCACTGCGTGAGTGCAAAAGCCAGCAAACTTTTGCCTGTCTACTTCACATCGGTTAAACACCACATAACTACACACAGAGAAATACAAAAAAGAAGATTAGAGGAAGTAAATTATAGAAACTTCAGTTCCACATAGAGGAGAGTCTGACCTGGGATCCCTCCAAGTTGAAGGTCTGTGCATTATGACAAAGCAGCATGACATCCTTCTCCAGGTCTCCCACACTTCTGTATTTATGGCTTCTCACACGATCCTGTTGACAGAAAAGCATCAGCACAGAGCCAAAAAAACATCACTCTCTGGTTCTGTGAGCTTTTAGCAAATGTGATATTTAAAACATCAGTGTTTTCTTGATGTAAATCTAAAAGACACATGTCATAAAGTTGATCAGGGCTGCAACTACCATGAACTGTTATTATCGACAATGCCATTGATTATTTTCTTGATTAATCTTGTCCTCTATAAAATGTCACAATGTCTGAAATTCCAAAACAACATATTCAAATTGCTAATAGAAAATCTCAAAGTTAAGTAACTATTAAAACTGATGCCAAATTAACTGATAGTTGCGGTTCTGATCTCAGCTGTTCTTTAGCAGAGCAGTTTCTGCTACCCCCATATGAAAACACAGCACTTAAGATTCTCTTTGTCTTTAAATCTGCTTTGCAAAAACAAAGCAGAAGTTTTTGATTATTATAAAAGAACATGTATTTTTGGACTGACTGCTGCATATTCTGCATTAGAATCCTTACCTTAAAGCTCACTGATTTTATATTCTGGTCACTGACAACATTAATTGCTGGGTCGTCACAGTTAACATACCTTGATCTTTTTGAAGTCCACAGGTTTTCTGATTAACTCGTAATATTCTGGGAGCTCCTTCCTCGATGGTAACTGGACGAAGACTTCGCTTAGTTGTCTTCCTGACCTGGTACCAAAAAAATATTTCAAATTATTATTAAATTCTTTGGTATGGGAAAGCAGGAGGGCATAAAAAATGCTGTTTTAATGGTGATCATGAAAAAAAGTGTACTGAAACCGTATTTGTTAAATGGACTGCATCCATATAATCTGCCTGACACATACATACACACACACACACTCTCACAATGATGGCAGTGAGTTGCTGTACGTGGCACTGGATTAAAAATTGTTGAGCAACTGAGTTTCAATGTCGTGTATGACATTAGATTAGGAGAAGCCAGGAACAAACGTTCATTACAGGAACTCTCCAATGTTGTAAATTTTCACATTCTACATACAATAGCTCAAATAGCAAGAAGTCAGTGAGACCTTTGCAAAATTAATTAAAAAGGTGGAGCTGTTAATCTTTGAGAGAAGGTGAGTCTTAATTGTATGCCGTGATTTATCTCTTATTATTACAATAAATAACACAGGAAAATTGATAGTGTTTATGCTATGAGACAGGATGTATATGAGGAAAACAACAAGGTACTGAGTACATGGTAAGAATTTCAATATTAGAAGAAAGAATAAAGTAAAAAAAACAAAGAAGCTTATACACAATACAAAAACATAGAGGTGCACTGAGGTTGGTACAGGAGAAAAGAGTTGTAAAGGCTCTCATTTTGGACTTGTATTCAACAATGTATAGATTCAACACATCAATACTGTTGACCACCAGCTGAGAGTTAAGGGTTGCTTCAAGTCAAAGAAGCAGCATTTATTTTTTTTATACTTTGTCCCTGTCCTTGTTCATCTTCATTTACCAAACAGGTCCAATGCTAACCCTTACCCAATCAGTCTCAGGTTTTTCTAGGACAGCATGCTGCACACAGCTGCAAAAGCTAGCCAACATTGACAAAGATTTAAAAAAATCAAAATTCCCTTGAATGGTGATCCCTCTGCGGCAGATATAAAGATTGACATGACTTGCTTTAGCTGCAATTTTTCCTCTAACTTATTTTCCTTGAGAGCAGGAAAGTGGAAATAGAGAAAAGTTCTTGAGGAGAAGTGGACATTTATGTTTTCTTCATCAACCTTCCGTACAGAGTTTGACTGACCTGTCAATAATACCAACTCCTGCTTATCTGCATTGCTTCTTCCCACAACGGATTATTATGCCGACTTTATTAAAGGTCAAATTCTGCCGACTAGGCTTCTCGTTGTTGTGTTTTTGCAAGTTCATTTATACATTACAGTGTATGCTTTGCGCGATTATACTGATCTGTGATCTGTGTTTTCTTGCTGCTTCTTTGCCTGAATGTTAAGACTTTAACCTATGCCCTATTAGCCACACCGAGGCAGAAGTGCTGTGTTTGAGCTGGAGAAAGTTTTGGCTGGGCTCATTAACATTCTGCTACAAGGGAAACAATGCTCGGGCGAACCAGTCTTTCTTTCAACCAACCTCAATCATCTTGGGAGGCACTGAGCCCAGGATAAAGCAAGAGGGATTCGGAAAATGGTAACATGTAGGTAGCTGTAAAACATGTAAAAGCTGAGGAGACCTCTGAATGAAATAGTTACCCAATAGCAGGCTTATATCATCAGTCTGCATCCAAGGAGTCAGACTAATCCGTGAGTTACATACTGTATTTGAAATCCAGGTGACCTCTGTGTCCATGTTTATTAGAAACTTCTTCAAAAAGTTACATCATTATCTGGTTGATGAAGGAGAAGGAGTCGAAACAGCAAATTCTTGGATATATTTTGCTTTATAGAGAAATGGCTGAGCAAATGAGGAGTCCTAGTCCTGGCGTGGAAATACCTAAATATGTCTCAGTCGACTCAAGTGAGACGAGTGCCAGAGCTATGACTGAGATGATCTGGGATGAACAACAATCAGCTGGAGAGGAACGACTTTGACTTCTGGAAAGAGAGTAGCAGTTTCCTGGAAAAGCCCTGGAGCAGCAGCAGCCAGTGCATATCTCAGTAATGGGAACACAAATGCAAATGTTCTTTCATGCATGGGTGAACTTTAGAGACAGACACATGCATACTGAGGATTTTGATCACAGACAAAAAAAAAAAAAAACAGAAACACAGACACGTAAAACACTCACACATTAACTCTCAGGGCTGTTGGACTGAAAGTGTACAGGAATATTTATCACACTATACTGTTCCAAAATTATGACTTCATGTCTGTTCATTTTTACCCAGCTGACAGGAAGAAAACGGTACTTTCCATCAGACAGTCAAAGCACATTCTCACAAAAAGAGGTAATTTCTTGCACTCAAAAGAATTTTTTTAGAAACTCTCCCATAACAAGGACAGAATCGCTGCAGAAAGCCACACAACTTGCAGTAACAGGAAGCAATAGCACCTCCCTCTGGGGAGTCTCTACACTGTCTCCTTCTGTCTATAAATGTATCTGGTTGGTCATGACACAAGGTTGGAAAGACATAACATAAGCTGGTCTGCAGGCTCACACATCATATGACACACCCGTTTTTCTTGTCCCAAAACATTTTTTGTGCTCAATGGATGCATTTTCAAAAAAGAGGGATAATCAGTGAAACTGAGGGGTACAAAGGTCTCTGCTTTTGCGCTTGTTTGTGTGGCTGCCTGTTGACACCAAGACGAGGCTGCTGAGCTCATTATAAACAAGACACTGGATGGCAGCAATAATTTTAGTTCTTCATCATTGTGTGTTCAGCCACAGTGCTACTGTGCCTTAAAAAGCATTTTGATCCCTCGAGCAGCCAATTGCACATTTGGTATATAGATGAATGATAGATTTGACATCTGGCATGAAGTTGAACTTGCAGTTACTCTTGTCAAGCACGAGTCATTACGCCGTTAGCATAGACAGATGCATTTCTTAATACTGACATGCATTTGTTCAGCCTGGATGAGGCAGAGCTAATGTCTATCCTGTGTGGCCCGGGTGTCAGTACACACACTGTAACCAGAGATCCAGTCACCTCTGGTGTCCTTCCACACCAGATGGTTGAGAAGACGCCAGAAATATTCTTGTATACAAGTTTATTAGGTACACCAGGCTAAAACTAATGCTGGCTGATACAACAGAGATTTAAATCTTCATGAAGGCTATGATGTTCAGTTTTTTTCTGAAGGTCTTTTAGAAAAGGCTGTGGTACTGTTGAATTGTATTGAACTGTAGAGAGGTGGTTCTGAGATTTACACTTCCTGCCAGAACAGAAGCTGCATAACTGGAAAGTAGCAAAACAAAAACTGATGAGTTTGACTTGGAAGGCA
Organism: Acanthurus tractus; assembly: GCA_029783725.1. NCBI lineage: Eukaryota > Metazoa > Chordata > Actinopteri > Acanthuriformes > Acanthuridae > Acanthurus > Acanthurus tractus. The sequence goes on from JAQNCA010000027.1 coordinate 5,552,906, forward strand.
GATATTTCAGTTTCTAATGACTGACGAATCACAAAGTTTAACACCATGACAGATAAAATGATGCAGCGACATAAAACAAAGCTGTTCAGTCAGATTTGATTCATGTATAAATACAGAAATACACTTTGTCCTTACCCATCTCTGTAGTTGATGACAGTATCAATAATGGTGTTCATCTGCTTGGTGAGTTTTGGGGGGTTCGGGGAGAGTTTCTCAGCTGGTGGACGACCACGTCTCTTCTTGGCCTTGGAGCTTCCCTCATCTCTGCTGGATGAGTCCTTGTCCTGACGTCTTTTGCGTTTGCGCTTTTTCAGTCGAATCTCTTCCTCCATCTCCTCCAGGTTTCCATCCTCAATGGCCTGAAGTAAAAAAAAAAAAAAAAAAAAAAAAAAGGAAGACCGGATTGGGGTTATTTTAAAATTTAAAATTGCCCTTGAGCGAGGGTAAGGCAGTGGGGAAGGGGGGGGGGTGGGGAAGGGGGGTGGGGGGGGGGGGGGGGGGGG
>JAQNCA010000027.1:5562370-5574384 GCA_029783725.1 Acanthurus tractus
CAATTTTCAAAAGCAAAAGCACAAAGCAACTTTTACTCCTAATTATACCAAAAGCGAAGGATCCTCTGGTGTGAAACAGCCGGGGGTGTAAATATTGCGGTGCTCTGAGCTTTACAAATCAGTCTGCCAGCATGACACACATTGATAAACGAGAACCTAGACAGAGAAGCCTCAGGGGTCCTCTTTAATTTACCTTTTTGTCTTTCTCTGAGCCATCAGTGAGAAGTATGCCTTTCTGCATGTGGCGGTAAAGAACCTTCTGTATAGCAGACATGTCACATTTTATGACATACTCCACCTGAATGAATGACATTGAAGACAATGCATCAGTGAGATGGTCACAGTTCTTCCTCATTCTAGACACAAAATCCCAAAAAAATTTGTAAAGAAAAAAGACGATACAAAACAAGGGAATGGAAGAACAGGGAAGAAAAACACCATATTTATTTTTCTGCAATTACCAATACATACGAAGAACAAAGGTGAAGTCCAGTTAAAACAAGTTTGTTAAACCATTTTTTCACAAAGCCTGAAGCAACTCTTCACAATGTTAAGAGTCTCTTAACGTAGGCTCTCCATGGTGCTGAAGATAAAGCTGAACAAACTTTAAAGTATCTTTGGGAACATGTTTAGCTGTTTTATAAAACACTTCACAAAGAAACATGTTTCACAAAGAACTGTTGGGCATGAAAATGAAGCTTATATTACAATCAACATGCCAAGATTTACGATGATTGAATATAATGAAATACAATATATTATAATAGAATATATAAAATGTAACGAGACAAAGATGACTATTAAAGAGTCACGGACATTTTTTTGGCTAACCTTTGTCATGGGAAATTTTATGTGTAAAGAAATTTTTACTTTGCTCCCAGAAGGCCGTTTACCAGCTTTTATTTTGATACACCGAAATTTTATACAGTTCTATTCATTTAACTTTTTTTTAAGTGAAAATGTTGTTATCTTATGGTGCAATGAGTTTTTTCTTGAGCATATTAAGCGTGACTTGTGGGTCAAAATTCAGTTTAATTAAACTTACCATGTGAAGTGCAGAGCCTTTCAGAAATGGGAACCTGAGTCCTAATTACAACAGAACCATCTGGCCAACTGAGGTTATTTTTTTTTTGGATGCGAATACACATCACTTCTGTTCTTGCGCATTGCAGAACTCAGGCATTTGATTAGTTTTATATGACAAAAAATACTAATAATTCACTACAGCTACCACTTAACCACTACACAAGCTTCGCCATTTTGGGGCTTGGACGGTAATACAAATTTTTTTTTTAAACAACCGTGCAGGTTGTCTGCATTTCAAAGAGCAAACGTAATCAGGGGAAACACTGCTGCAACCTTACCTTCTCAGGCAGCTGAGACTCCACCTCTTTCTTCAATCTGCGTAAAAGGAATGGGCGGAGCACCTTATGCAAACGGCGAATAATCAGGATGGTCTCCTCCTCATTGAGATCAACCTACACAAGATATAAAAAAACATAATAATACATTTCAGTATTTTGTGTAAAGCACATTGAGCAGCTGGATCGAGCAATACTTCTATACACATGCACAGAATATACAGGAGTTGCAGGCAGTATGGAACATCGAGCAAATCTGCTACCACTTTCATTATTCCCCTTTTAATAGTTGATGGTGGTGACATTAAAAGTAGTTAAACAGGTCTCCTGCAAGAGGAGCAAACTAGTGAATGTGGACACATATGCTCGACAATTTAAAAATAGGGTGTGGGTTATTGGTTAAAAATCAGCTTTGTAAATGTTTCACGAGGAAGAAATTAATTAAATGTGTTTGTAAGGGTGAATTCCCTTGATGACCTGGGCTGCCATGACCTTAAACCCCTGCCTTGAACCATGAACAGTAAACTAAATAGTGGACAGAGCCACCATAACTACCTGTCTGTGAACACTGTTCACTGTTAAGTGTGGCTGTTGCCGTCCTGTTTTTTGAAGCCATAAGTGATATTTGGATTAGAGGGTGAGACTGAGTATAATGTATGTTGCTACATACAGCCGTGTGACCCCTGGCAGGCAGCTGGAGTCACTCAAGTGGCTACACTCTTTATATATGCGTAACTTTAAGCCTATAATTTAAACTAGTAAATTATGAAAAAATCACACCTCGTACAATTATTGTGAATGGAAAAAATGAGATAAAAAGAGGACAAATAGAGACTCAAATACTTGGTTTAACTCGCATCCTACTCTAAAATACATGGCTCTTTGTATTTGTTTTCCATCTCGCAGAGGGACCTACCAGTTTGAACCCACCCTGAAGCATGTTTGTGAACTCAATCGAACAGGCAGATTATATGTTTGCAAGCTGGAATAGAACCAAAGGCAATTCAATTTCTCTCGCACACTCCAGCAAAATAAATTTATAGGTTTTGTCAGTCAAGATGTTATCTGGCTGTGAGTGGCTTTACCTACTGTGAATTGTTATTTAAGACGACAGTACTATCAGAGGCTACGAAACAAGTCAAAACTACAGAAAAAGAAAAAGTTTCATATTGCAGCAGTACTGCATACTAACACACCCACTCTCTGTAAGTACTCCCAGGGGGTCAGAAGACAAATTTAAACAGCTGCCAGCTGGATATGAGATCAAAAAAAGACAATTTTTTAGAAGTTTTTTTTCTTCCTTAAATACAAAATTGGTCTTCTCCGCTAATGAATCAAGAGTAAAACCTTAGGAGACAAACTTATTGGTTAAATCTTTGGAAAACCGTTTACCTCTCTGCTTTGTGTTTGCTGTGATTCTGGTACTCAACATAGACACATATAACACCTTTAATTGAATCGAGAACATGACTACTACATGACATATTTTCTTCTAAAAGTCTTAATATTTCACCTACATGCCTCAAGAATCCAGGCTATTTTTTTCTAGTTCTTACCCTCTCTCCCGTCATGGCGAATGGGGCATTAAACCACTGCTCGAAGGTGCTGCAGCTCTTGAAGATGGTGGGTAGGAGGAAGTTAAGTAGAGCCCACAGCTCAGGCAGTTTGTTCTGCAGTGGTGTACCAGTGAGAAGGAGGCGGCGGGGAGCCACATAGTGGGTGTTCAACACCTGCGTCAGCTTACAGTGGTGGTTCTTCATGCGGTGACCCTCATCCACAATCATGTACTTCCAACGAATCTGTGTGTGCGAGCAGTGAAAGTGTGTGTCAAAATTCACATTTCAAGTAGTTTAATCCCTAAGGTGCTCAGGAGTGGCAGCATTGAATACATTTTTAGTTGTCTACTCTGAATTTTATACAAATAAGAATTTTCTTATTCTTCCTCTTATTTCACATATTTTTACAGTTACTGATTGTGCAAACAGCTTAAGAGCTTAAATGAACATATGTAGTGTCCTCACTGGGAGAGCACACTTTTTTCTGTCTGTAGTTGAGTTATATCTGCTGGCTCCAAAACTTCAAGCCATTAACTGTTTAAGCAGGTGGATCGTTTCAAAGGTATTTTGGTATAAGTTCAGGCAGATTCATACTGCAAACCCCTCTCTCTCCCTTTTCAGTGGTATTAGAGGAACTTAAATAGTCTAAGACTGACTATGTAGTGGTAAAAAGAAAAATACAGCAACACATCTAAAACTGACATTAAAATCACTAACAACTAGGGTGCAAATAAGCAATTTTAATTAATTCCATCAATTTCATCTGAGTGAATAGACAGACACACTTCGATTGCAGACAGCAAAGCAAGCAAATCAAAAAGTCCTCTTTGAAGGTTCAAATTTACTTTATCCTATTTAACACAAAAAAGCTACAGTGATAGTGCATTAGGCTCTGAGCAAACCAAACTGATTACTCACAGTCAATAATGTGCTTGAATGCATACTATGTTGACACTGATGATGCACTGAAGGTGCTACTGATGCTGCTGTGCTAAACAATCTGCTTACTAAACACAGCTTGTGAAACACAGCGTTGTACTGTATTTCTTGCCCATCTAGATGAGTACTGTGGACACACCTGAAGTTACAATGAATGAACAGCTCCCACTTGTGGAAAGTCAGACACTTGTGGGTGAATTAAAAGCTAACTTCACAAAGTCCTTCACTAAGTCCTCACATTTTGACAGAAAACATTTGAAGTGATCTCTTTTCGTTTCATTTTCAAGCCTGCCTAACAACTCATGAATGTGACTGCGCAGAAAAACACCAAGACAAAAAGAAATGGCCTTCCAGATTGTGTGAAAAGTTAAAAGCAGTTTAGCCCAAAGTCTTCATAAACAGCAACTAAAACTTGAGCCTGTCGTAGTTATACTCACTGGTTATACATTTGCTGATTACAAATACAACATGCCATTGATGTATGGATGACCCAAGACATTCTCTGCATCTCACTTTTCTGCAATGCACCAGCACTGCACACATCCACGTTATAAGTGCTTCCAATTCAGCCTTCTCATTACATACAAATACAACATACAAATCGTTCTATCATCAAAATAGCATTGCAAAAATCAGATGTTTTTTCAGACTGTTTCCATTAATTTACACAACTGCTGAAGTGCACTGCTCTAGATTTTCCCCAAGAAGTCAACATAGTACAGGTGAAACAGAGTTCATCACCGGTGCCTAGTTGCCTATCTGACTCTAACAATCCAACTACCTGTCTACAAAAATATCAACAGACTTGCTCTCTAACTATAATGTTGTATGCTACTGAATGGCACTGTATATTCCCTGTGAAGCACCTCAAATCCATAGACTCCCTGCTTACTTTATTAAAACCTCATACAAGGATCTATGAAGAAGCTCCTCTTGCAGTTAAAGCCTTCTAGATTCAGTCCGGATCTAAGAGCACCTGCTATAACTCATTTTTTGGATCTCACTTTACTTGGAGTCTGTTACTACTCCCTTTTTGAAATCAGCAGTAAGTGCAAAGCAATTCAGTTAGATTGCCAGTCATGAAGAGCAGCTGTCAAACTCTGGCACTTGTATAAGGAAAACCTCAGGCATCAGTCAGTGAACTATTAATCAGTAAAGTTAAAGTAAAACTCAATAAAACTGCAAGTGTACGTGTCTGTTTAAAGTGTACAAAAAGTCAAAAGAGTGCAAGTTAAAGAGTTAATTATAAAGAGAGGAAAAAGCTTTGATTTCTTTCACCTTGGCCAGTATTTGCTTATCCTTGATGATGTATTCATAGGTGGTCAGCAAGACGTTGAACTTGCCGCTGCGGAGTTGAGGCACAAACCCACGGCGCAAAGCAGGGGTGCCCTTCAAATGGGGAGACACAAAGAAAAGATAACTTTCACTTGTTGATCAGTGAAATCAATCACAATATATTAGATGTGAAAAATGAAAACTGACATAATAAAAGTTTTTCTTACCTTGTAAGATATTTTGACCACAGAGGGTGCCCACTTGTCAAGTTCATAGACCCAGTTAGACAAAGTTCTGGAAGAAAAGAAAAACAGTGACAACCATCAGCCTTGTTGGAGGTTACATGAGAAGGTGGTCTGAATTTAGGGCATGTATAGACATGTATAGACACACTCTTAGGGCTTGTTTAGCGCTCCTGTCTTTGCTGTGTGGCGCATACTGTTGATACTTTTAGTGGCTCTTGTGGTTTGTATATCTGCAAGCTCTGACAGCTCTGACAGTTCACATTTCTAAATTATGAATATAGCCTACCCCCCTCCTGCTGGTGTTCTTTAATTTTTTTTTCCAGGCAAAAAAGGTACATTTAGTTGGCATTGGCTGTCGTCTTTGCAGCGTGTTCGAGTACAATTTTATTTACACAGGTTAAAAGGCGATGCAACAGTCAGCTTTTGTCAGCAAAAGTTCTTTGATGACTAGTAAGTGTGCCTGGGGCTTCAGTTTAGCCTTTCCAACAACACGAAGAGGAAATTAGAGCAACTCAAGAGTAGCGCATTAAAAGGCATAAAAGGCAGAGTGCTCATTGAAAAGTTATCACCAAGGTTCAAACATAATTTGCTGGATGAACATCAGAAGAAGAAAAAAACAAGTCCCTTGCAGTGGTGAAGTCCAAGAGCTTTTCATAGAGTCAAATTTATTGCAGCTCACAATAAGACTCGAGAGAGGTTTGTTTAAAATCAAGCCCCCACCCCCAAACCACCACCACCACCTCACCCCACAGCGGCCCTGAGCTCAAATCAAAGTCTCTGTTGTGTGAAGTTTGACTACAGAAATGCTTTATCCCTTGGTACTGTGTGTGAAGATTCTCAGTCATTCAAGCCATGGCTGTCCAAGGACAACTAGACGTGATTGTAGATATTTAAAATAGTTTTGCTTGTTATCCGAGGGGCCATCCAGGAGCGCAAGAGAGCCAAGGATATCAATTTCTTTGATAACAGCTCCACAGAATTTAAAAAACCTGGGACTCCACTGCCAGTCAGTCAGAACTAGTGTAGACTTTTCTAAAATTGGTGAAACATTTTAAGTATCTGCAACCAAGTCAAGCTACCCTGGATTCAACCCTCTGAGAATCCATCAGTAATGATGAAAAATGAGTAATGAAAAAATAAAAGATACTGTTTAACATTAGAAAACCTTTAATCCTTTTACACCTGTGACTGTAAATCATCATATCCAACTCATCATCAAAAAAAAAAAAATCAGGTGAAATGTAAAATTGAGAATCACAAGAAAGTCTAAGGTGTTTTTGATGTAAATACAAGTAAAGTAAGTACATACAAGTAAAAGTCATTTTTTTAGACTTTATCACGGTAACACACCAGGGGTGGGGGTCAAAAGGGGTGGGGTCAACTTATAATCATTTGATGTATATTAAGACCAACAGCACCCTAATGTCTAGTCAGCAAGTTTACTACTAAACAAACAACTAAAATAAAACCCAGGTGAGTCCAGGGTTGGGTGAGTAGATTACGAACTCACTGCTGTTTTTTAGACAGTTTGTTTATGCTGTTTTTACCTGCAGGCACATAAATGCCCACAATTTCTACAAGCAAACAGGCGCTTCAGTTTCTCGGTCAGAGATGGGACACTTCAATTCCATTTTCTCTATTACAGCCCTATTTTGTTAGTATACTTATATAGTCTATGCATTTTCAGTCTGAAATGATTTACAGAAGGTTTTCTAAAGACTGCATATATAAGCAACTTCCTAAAATATTTTTAGAAGGTCATAAAATCTTACAATAATAAATGTCAGCTAAGGGTTACTCACGAGAGAGGAACGATGATGAGAAAGGGGCCGTTGAGTCTCTTGTGCTCCATCAGGTAGGTGATGAGGGCAATGGTTTGGATGGTTTTGCCAAGGCCCATTTCATCAGCCAGGATGCCATTTAAGTTGTTGTTGTACAGTGACACCATCCACTCCAGTCCCTGGATCTAGGTAACACAGAGAAATAAAGGCATGTCTATAAATATTTCAGATAGATTGTACCATTTTCTCTGCCTGTGTCTTTATTACATTTGTGGGCATTATTCCTACTCCTCCAAAACATAAAAACAAGAAAATCATTAAAAACACGTAAGATGTTAAAAAGTTAAAATGTTAAGAAGATGCATAATTACCTTGTTTTAAAGGGCAGGTGTGAAAATTAGCATTGCCGAAGCTGGTGGTTCAGAAGGTAAAATACACATAAATTGTAACCTTAAGATGCTTAATGTAATTTCCTGCTCTTTCTTGTTAAATCTCCTGTGTTTGGAAGAGTGCTTTAAAATTTGTTTCCTCTGCCAATCTTCATATTAAGATACCAACCTTTAAATTCATCTAAAAAAATAAATTATTGCTTTTAAAATAGGTTTTTCATTTGATCTGATTGCAGCTTTGGCATTTAATAACTTAAGTGATTCATGTTGGTAATAAAATGTCAACTGTGTTACTGACAGTGTAACTCTCCTCTAGCATGGAAAAAACAATCAGAAATAAACAGCGCGAAGGAACAAGACACAGAGCAGAAAAGGGAACTGACAACCAATTAAAACCCACATGTTAGTCCAAATGCCTGACAGCAAACCTACATGTCAAACACCGAAACAACTGGTAAAGATAAGTGTAGTTTCTGTAAATTCTTTCTGACAAAAGTTTGTTTTACAGATTGCTGTTGGCACAGCAGACAACTGATCCAATTATTGTACAACTGAAATTCCTCCAATTTCCCCAGTTAGCCACCACCATATCTCATTTAAAGGCTGGCACACCATAAATCGAGGACTGCCACCTGACCGGACCAAAGAAAAATGTTAGCAGCATCCAATTTTGAGTTTCTTTTCACTTGTACTTCACTATTGTTCACTCATATTTTACAATACCCAAATTCTTATTTGAACATTTCAAGAGTTGCCTGTAACTGCGATTGTCCGTCCTGTCCGAACAGACCAAACATCCCTTTCTAAGATCACTGCAATGTAACATATGGGGCACAAAACTTACAGTCCTGCCTAAAAGTGAAACAAAATCCAAAGGTTCTTCTTTTGTTTCCCTGGACAGTGATGTATTTATGAGTCATGGTGGTGTAACAGCATCCCTAATTAATTACAATATATTCTGACTATTTACTATAAACAAACGTCTAACATGATGCAGATGTATAAGCCATATTGTAAATAGTAATTAATTGAGAAAAGGCACAATAGCACATACTGTGCAAGTTTAAAAATAGAGCAGATAAGAATTTGAACTCACAGTGCCATTTAAAACAAACCCAACATTTTTAATGGTCATAGCACTGAGACAATAAGCAGCCAGGCCCTGTCAAGCTTTCCAAAAACTGTTGGCGAGCCCTGCCAGCTTAAGCCACTGGTCTTAAGTACTTGAGACTCTGATGCTGAGGTTGAACCAAGAACCACAAAAAAAACATTGTTTCCCAACTTGAAAAAGAAACACTTTCAAAAACCTTGGGCATAGTTTGCCACTGTGGCCTTGTAAGTGACCACACTGGAAAAATCTGTCTTTTCTTTTAAAGATAACTTGTACTTTATATTACTGCCAGAAACTTCTTTGACTGAAACTGAATCGATTCCAAGCTTTCACTAGTTCTATCACAGTCACCTCTTGTTGAATTACTGCTTTGTATTAAATTCAGCTGCCACTTTGAAATTCCTCCTTGGTGATTAGCTCTAGGAAAAGTCATCAGCCAAGCTCTAGAAGAAAACGGTGATGTACGAGCCATGCTGATGGAAAAAATTCAAAGCCAGGAAAAAAAATACAATAAAGAAAAAGTAAGTGAAGATAGAAACATGAATTTTGTTGGTGAACATTCACATTTGCTAAACAGCATGAATAAATAAAAAAATAAATATTTTAAACAAAATTCACTGTTCAAAGGCAAAAAGCTGTTGCAAAAGTTTTTAAAATATGAGGGAACGCAAGTATATGTGTGTGCATGCATGTACCTGGTAATGTTTGAGTGTGCCGTTGATCAGCAGGGACGACTGCTTCTCCACCCTCTCAATTACAGCGTGAGCCACACCATAATACGACTGGGAGCTGGTTTGTCCAGTAGAAACGCTGTACTCATCATCAACATCGTGCTTTGGCGAACTGATCGTGTAAAAAAGAAAAAGTTGCGTGAAACCCCTCTAACTTTGACTGAATTGTGCTCTTTAGAACTGATTTATTTATCTTCAGTATCAAGGCTTAGCGGGCTCTGGTGCCAGGAGCCCAGCTGGAGTACAATCAGAACTCCTGCTAAGAGCGTCTCTGGAAAGGTCTAGACTCAGTTCAGATCTAACAGCGTTTTACTTATTTATGTGTTTATTCTTTTTTATTTTTTCCTAAATGTCAGGGTCTAGAATTACTGAGTAATTTACGCTGATGTGAGTTCCTACTGAGAAAATCAGAAATAGTTCTTTGCAATCACTTGAAAAGTGAAAAACATGTTACAGATGTTTAATGTTTAATATCTTTTTATACAATGCAACTTGATAAAAATGATTCTGCCAGCCATCTTTTTTTTCTTTACTGATGCAATGCCTGGACACAAAAAAATGCGCTGCCAGGTAAAATCTAAGATAGCAGAATAAAAGGAAGTAATACAATACTCGATGATGTGCTTGGCAGTTGTCACAAATGCGTCTCCACTGGGATCTGTTGTCTTCTCCTCTGCTTCTGCCTTGGTTGACTCTTCTTCCTCCTTTTTGACAAAATAGATAACACATACACGAGTAGAACATATAAAACTAATAGACAGGTTACAGAAGTAGCTCTAATGGGGATAAAACAAAATCATCAATAACAGCATTAGTGAAGGTCATACAGCTGGATTGCTCTCATGGATTTTAATGAGTGTATTTAGTGTGTCACGACTGTGAACGTTTTGCTGGTCTGACAGTGATGCAGACTAGATCCCATATAAAAACATGTATGACATGATTCACAGGTGAGGGATGCTGGTTCAAAGTCCTCTACCAGTCACTGACCTCCTCCTCAAACTCTGAGCCGCTCTCCTCGCTGTCTGACCGTGGGGCGACTTCATATCTATTTTTTTAATGAGGAACCACCAGGAAGAGAAAACAAGGGAAATACATTTAGTGTACTGGTCACACATCAAAGAAACACACTTTGAGCACAACAGTGGCAGCCTGTAAAAGTGAATGATGCTATTATTTTGTTTGGGATGGCATCTGGTTAAATCCTCACTCAACCTTGACAAACTACACATCCTTTAAAAACACAAAGCCTCAAAATTCCATCTTTGTAAACATTTCAACAGTATGCGGGTTTACAATCACAGAACAGTTTCTTACTTAAAGCATTTGGGTCTTAGAGCACAAAAGGGGCTCCTTTGTAAGTACATGATTCAACACTTAAATGAAAAGCCTTTTCTAGGGAGGAAATCTTTTCTCAAGCAAGAGCATATGTTTCTAGCATTACTAACAGTGGCTTTAATTCATTGGAAGAAATTAGGTGCTGTATGCATAAACTCACTCATAAAAACTTTACAAATTACAAGAAAATCAAACTTTCATTTCAGAGGGTCATCAGATGTTGACAGCATTTATAAGTAGTAGTGTTCCTCCTCACCCGGGGTTCATCTCAAGCCATGCCTCCAGCTGGCTGGATTTGGGAGCATCTGTTCCTTGTAAAACTTTCCCAGTCTCCGTCTGGATCACTTTGACTGGCAGCTCACTCATTTGGCTGCTCTCATCCATAGGCTGCAGGAATGAAGTCACTTTGTTATCTGATACATTACTGTTATAAAAAGTGCTGATTACAGCCAATTTAAATATCAAGCTACACAACAAACAGGTATACATACAGCAGACTGGAAAAAATAACTAACAACATAAAGCACTTTGGCTCACCTCTCCATCAGGTCCAATGGCGCTGGTGCCTTCACCATCTCCATCCACCTTCTATACATTGTACAAACAAATCCAGTCAGCTGGCATATATTTTTCAAAAGCATATTCCTTTGATAAGCATCATGCATGCCCAAAAGCAATGACACGGTATGTCAGAAAGAATGTTTTTTGGAATGGCTTTCAACCCTATCAGAGATCTCTGATCCCTCATTGTGAGCAGCTGAGAGTCTGCAGGTGTTCCTTTCAGTCAAATACTACGCTAGATGAATTCACTGATTAGTTCTGCCTCTCAGACAGAAGGTGTTAAATTATGTGGGTAAACGTTTCGCCCACCATGTCACAGAGACCATTCCAGGTGCTTTAAATCAGAAGGAGGCCATGTCATCCCTGACAATACCCACATTATCATTTTGTAAGATGCTTGAAATGAACAAAATTATGAAGCGTGAGATTACAGGTAACATAAGGCATAATTCATGTTAGCTGAGCCATAATCAGCACCCCCACAGAGACTTAGATTGACTTCTGAGACTGTTCATACCAGGCATTACCATTAGTTTGGGGTAATCAGATCACAAGTTGACAGTTTTGCGTTAAGGACATATTTGGACACACTGTTAAAAGAGGGTGGCACAGTGAGATCCAGACCACCCTGAGGATGGTCTGAGCTAATCAATTACAAGCTGCATTGTAGACCCACTGGGTGCATTCAGATCTGTCCACCTCTCATTAGATCAACAAGTATACATAT
>JAQNCA010000027.1:5587685-5600681 GCA_029783725.1 Acanthurus tractus
TGTCTGTCTGTCTGTCTGTCTGTCTGTCTGTCTGTCTGTCTGTCTGTCTATCTATCTATCTATCTATCTATCTATCTGTCTATCTGTCTATCTGTCTGTCTATCTGTCTGTCTGTCTGTCTGTCTGTCTGTCTGTCTGTCTATCTGTCTATCTGTCCATCTATCTGTTGTCTAAAAGAAAGTGATGACACCCACATGACCTTGTAAGACATTCAAAGCACTCCTGCCTGACAGTCCATCATTTGAATACCTCACATAGCTATAAACAAAGCTGCACATTTAAACTTTGATCTTAACTTCCCCTCCTTAACAATTCTGCCCTTTCTTATACGTCTCCATAAAGGATGTGCACAGGGTTCCTGAATGTAAATTTTACCCAAATAAACTAGCCTAATTAACTTTGCAGTTAAAGCCACTGCCCCCTTCAAATTCACCGAGCCAGGAAAGGGCTTTGGCCGCAGTCATTTGCCAGTGAAAGGACTATAGTGGTTGTGGCTTCTATTCACCTTGAAACCTTCCGTAAAAAGCTCCGGTGAATCCCTGGCGTGACATTTTATTCAAAGTCTGCAGGTTTTTATATACGCAGGCTCAACAATGGAACCCAAGTTTACAAATGCAAAGACAGAATTCATCCTTTTTTCCACGTATCCTTCAATACATCCACCAATATTTCATTTTGTGTAATGAAACACCTTCAACCCAAAGCTAGACGTATTCAAAATATGCACTAAGAATAATATTGTAACAAATTCCCATTTTTCTTATAGGTCTTTCTTAATCACCTCAGTTAAGCAAAAATATGTTGCTTATTATTACATGAAACATATGTAAAAGACACTGTCATTACTCTGAGACATTCTAAACTTTTTACTAATACATATTTGTCTTGCATATATTGCATTTTATTATTCTAAGGTCATTTGTAAATAAATTATCTTGATTTCTAATGGGAATTCCTTGGTAAGTGAGGTTGACTTTCTTACCAGTTTTCACATATATTATCTTTTATTATTATGCATACAGTAATGCATATGTAACTGTACTCATTTATGGAGCAATCATTTTGATTATTTTCTATTTACAGCACATACTAAAGGCAGGATTTCTTCATTAAGGTTTTGTGTTTTTTTTGGAGAAGTTATGAAAAGTTACTTTGAAAAGCCTTTAATAACAAAGCCTTTTATACTTGACAGGCAGAATGGTTGATGTAACATTTTTGCATCTTTTTAATAAAGATAAATGAATAATATGCTTTTTTTATTAATATTTTTTTGTTATGTGACAAGATCAATGTTGAAAAATAACTAAAACAATGCAAGAGCTGGACCAAAAGCATTTTCTTCTCTATCCTTGCCTTTTATTTGTTTAAAAGGTTCCCTAAAATACCAATCAAAATGAAATGTACTGGAAAACTTACAAATGCACAAAATAGTACAGTAAGCTTAACAACAAATGTAACCTACCACACATGACAGGTAGCTATAAACTGTACACTAAAAACAAAAAAGATTCTCTTCCCACTATGAATAAGTAGTAACATGAGCAAATTATGCTCTGAGATAAGCTGGCCCTGTTTTTGTAAATATGATGCTGTTGATTTCTATAGGTTAAACATATAAGAGACAGTGAATTTAATAAACCATCAGATAATATGAAATAGTAAACTTAATTTAAGACATTCATAAAATATATAACAAAAGAGATTTACCTTTATTTTTGTACCATAAAAGAAAATGTCTCAAAAATAAAGACATTTGTGGCATAAACTTACTTAGCAAAATTACTTAAGTTATCTCATGCAATGTATGAGATAACCCGCAAATCTTTTTAGATACACACTCAACTGAAAACCGCATGCTTATATTGAATATGATGCCATATGGAATGTGTTTCATATAAACTGGGACAGGAGCAACAGACCAGAAACCTTACCCACTGAAAAATAATGGATCAAGGGAAACAAAAGGAACACACTGAGAGGAAATTGCATGTATGATATCAGCACTGGATGGAAATTTCTAACATTTAACAAAGAAAGAGTTTGTCTGTGGATTTTGTGGATTTTTTTGATTTGTTGTTCTTTTAAACATGAGAAACATGCTTAGACACAGTCAGCAAGACGGACGCACATTTGTGTACATGCAGCATCCACAGGTGTGTGCAAACAAAGGGTGTGTTGTAATTAGTTTTACATGAACCACATTTGGCAGCAAGCTGTTTGCTTTCACTCTGTGTTATCTGAGAGTCCCATTTGCATAACCAATGCTTACATTGTGGTGGACTTTATTTCTGAGTCAGGTGATGGAGTAGTTGTTTGAACAGAGAAGGACAGTCAACATCAAAAGTAGACACTGCAAATGTGCTTGTTTAGTATGTCACAGTAATTGTAAAAGATATGAAACTTTAAACATAGTTTTTGTTGCAGTAAAACTAAACATATCTTAAAATATTGTGCCCAGGGGTTTTCCTTCATTTCTTTCAATTTCATTTCCTCCTACAGCCATGTTCTTTCTCTTCTTGCTCTATATTTTTCTTCTTCTTTCAATATAAATTTCTCACTATTTTTTTCTCAAAGCTCTTGTTTAACTTCTGTTCACAACAAAATTCTCCACGGCAGCTTCATGATATATGTTGTTCAATAAATCTAAGCTTGCCACTAATGTCATGGTCAGCCTGGATAACACTAGTTAGTCACAATGACTCTACAAGCCTTTCTGTTTCCTATTTACTGGACTTTTTGTTCTCAGGATTGTCCAATGTTTTATTCAATACAGAGTGAAGAAGAAAAATGCTAACTAGCTAATAGAGCTAACAAGCTTTATAACTGGCAGGCCAGTTCTGTAGCAACAGACACTGCTAACTCACAGTTAGCAAGCTTTGTTACCTTTGTTTCAGACAGGACGGCAACATGCAAGGAGAAATTATTTAGGTGAGATCTGAAGTCTATGTTTAAACTGTTTCTAATTCTTACCCAACATTATCCAAGTAATTATTTTGCAGATAAGCCTAGTAATGCACAACAAGTAAAAAGACAGTGGAGGAAAAAGTCTTGGTCAGGAACAAATCGAGCTGTAAGATCTGACCCCAAGAAGCCACAATTCAACACTAAATTTCACACAGTTAATTTATATTTTTACCTTTGATTCTTTTCACATAACTGTCTGCAAATCTTTCTTCATTTGTACAGTAGATTTATTCAACAGGTCATGTCATGTTTATTTTATTTTATATAGCTCCAAACCCCAGCATGAGCTGTCTAAATACACTTTACATATAAAGCAAGTCCAGACAGCACTGCATAATTCACTGAGATCATCAACTGATCCTACTTTGTACTCTTCCTCTTTCTGTGTCCTTGAAGAGCAACACTTCCAAGATGGCTTGTGGCAGACAATTTTTTTGTTGTTTTGTTTTTGTTGTTGTTGTTGTTTTCAAACATTTGAATATATCTTATCTTTCATGACTTTTACAGAAAAAAGGTCAGCAAATCATTGTGATTGCACTCCAGCTGCTCTCGATTCTGATGTGATCTGGTCTTTTCTCCTCTATTTAAACCTCCCTTTCAGCTTCTCTGCTCTCTCAGTTCTAAACTATTCTCCTATTAGCCATAGTTGTACTTTGCTGTTTCAAACAGGAACAGTGGCAAGAGTAGCTCTTTTTAAAGCATACAGTGGTTTATTTTCCTATTATAATTTATCTGTTATCCTAAAAACTTAAAAGGTATAACATGAGCAAACTACATCCAGACAGACTGTTGGAAAAAAAAAAACCCTGAGCATCTGCACGGTTGACTTGTGAATCTCAAAGTTATCCAGTTATCCCCTGCTGTTGTGTCAACTCAGTGAAGGATTTCCTAAACTTTCGTTCATGGCAAACTGGCTGCCCCCTCTCCCTCTCTCTGCTTTATTCTCCTTCTAACCAGTGTTCTTTATTTTCTGCTTCAAATGCTTCTCTTGAAAGAAAAACTTCATCAAGATTTACGGGCAGGTGCAGCATGCCCTCCTTCATCACTCCACCCTCAATTTCTGACGGCCAATGCTCATTTTGCGAGACCAGCTCTTGAGCTCTCTCGGGGGAGCAGCATCTATAGTCCAGAGCAACGGCTCTGAGATCTATTTCCAAGATGGTGCCGGGGTCATGTAGGAGGCTGAGAAGAGAGGAAATACTGTCAGAGGAAGCCTCTTTGTAGTTGCTTTTGTTGCAGGTGTTCTGCCATTCATTGTTAAAGCATGCTGTTTAATGTTACAACCTGCCTGACATCTGGTGGCCCAGGCCGGACCAAAGCAGCAGCAGCATGATGATCAAGAATGACCCCTCCTGATAATATCTGCTGACAGATTACTCATCGGTCACAGATGTTGATCAGCAGATGATGTGGAAGCAAGCTGCAAGCAAGAATACTGTTCAGTATTCTGACAAGAAATTTGAACAGATTTGTTCAAAAGAAAGACTCACTTGACTTAAATATTATCACAGCATAAATTAGTAAATTCCATAAGACGGAACAGACGGTTCACTTACTTAGTAAATTAGTAAGTGTTTTCTAATCTGAAACTGTTGTAGTTAAGGTTTGGTTGCATTCAGGAAAAAAAAAACTTTTGTAGAGTTCGGGAATTTTCATTACATAAAATCTACTTGTTTGAGGATAAATCATGCTCATGGTTAAAAGAACTGTAGAGTAAATTTGCACCTGGATAAGAAAAGTCACTCAGTATCTATTCAGCTTTGCAAACCTGTAGAAGACATTACAGTAAATTAACAGGTCAAATACAGAAGCATGCACCATGAATAAACATAATTCAGTCTTGCTGCCACTAAAAAGCCTTTTCCTCATGTGCCAGTGTCGTGTAGTAAGAGATCTCTGTCAGGTCTGCACACAAAGTCCATTATTATTTCTGTAGAACAAATATTTGTTCCATTAAGTCTGACAATATGCAAACTGTCAATATGTAATTTCTGCCACTAGAGGTCTCTCTATAAAAACGATTAAAAAAACATGTAGTTTGATTAGGTCGTGGAGAAGCATGAGATAACGGGGTCTATTTCTCTTGTGTTTAACAGCCAGGAGTTACGCAGACAGGAATGTTCACAGACCATGTGATGTATGAAAGTTATATTCATGTTAAATTTAGTCAAAATTTGTCAGCATCTCTCCTAACTATGTGACTGGTGATACCCAGATACAGGCAACAAAATGAAATGCACCATTGACTTAAATAAAATTAGAGAATTTTCAACATAATGGAAACATTTTGGCTAATATAAATACACAATCTGTACTTATGTTAACAAAAATATAGCAGTTTTTAGACATTTTGATGTGAAAATCTTAGAAATTATGCATTTAGGTTAAAGATCCGAGTATTTCTTCAGGACGCTGCTCCTGCCACCCTGATCTTCTCTATATGTATGTTTTAAGTAAGGATTGGTTTCTCTGAGCTGCTCGCATTTTTGATCCTATACGTCAACTATTCGCTTTAAATGGTCATTGCCAACAAGACCTCGTCAGCCATGGAATAAGACATCACCGTACTGGCCAAAAACATTTGATTGACAACTGGCAGGTACAAACAAAAAAAAGCTAAAAAAAGAACCTGCTTTTGATACATGTCTGTTAATGGCATCTATAATTGAGTTGTGTCCTCTTCTCTCGCCACCGGTTGGAATTGGATGAAAGAGATGAAACAGGGCAGAATGGTTAGTTTGGCTCCTTTTACCCAAATGTGTTTCCAGCCCTTTTAACTTGTAGCAGAGGCTTGGCTCAAAGTGCAACGCCAGCATGTGTTTTGAACTTGTCACACTGAATCGTTGCAGCTCGGGGGGGGGGGGTAAAGTCAGCCCTGAATACCTGCCCACCATCAGCGCATGGTGAGCATCTGTGAGCTGTTAAGACCGCTTCATCTTAACCACATCCACAGAAGTGGGGTTGCTGGTGTTAAGATGTAAGCAGAGGTACAATATGTCCATCTGTATTTGTAAAGGAATGTGTCTGCTGGTGAATATCCAGTGTTGAAGGAGAAAATGTAAGAATGTGTTTTGTCTTGTGGTTCCTCTGAATTGGCGAAGAAAGAAGATCCATGAAGCTCAGGGATATGCGGTGGTATGTGTGGCATGCTGGGAGTAATTACTTGTTTCCACTCACAAAGTTTAGCATTAAACATTGCACAGTTTAAGCGTGGGAATGAGCCATTTTACATCCTTCACTCAAACATCATCAGTGATGGAATTATGATAAAAAATGTCCCTAATGTTTGAATTAACACTTTGCTATTCAAACGGCCAGCTGCTTCTGTCCTGCAAGATGATGCGTGCTTGTGGGGTCAAAATGTTTTCCTGGTCTTTGACCTTCAGTGGTTTGAAAGTGAGGTGTCAAAAGTCAAAGATCAACATGTCTAGTGAATCTCTGCGAGGCTGAATCTGAACAGACTTTTAAAGATATCTCTGGACCATCTTTATCACTAGTTTTCCTCCTACCATAAAACCTCTCTACATTTTTTTCACTCTCTCCACAACCCCACAAAAATGTTAAAGCCACATGCGCACAGTGTAAAATGTGCACTCAAACTTTTTGAAATTCAAATTTGCTTTGTCAGAAGTCATTATGAAGTCCTAAAGATCTAACTCTCTGTTTATCATAAGGTTTTGGGGTTTTTTTAAGTCTGGTAAAGCTATGAACATTTTTAAAACCAATTTCAACTTGATTTTTCTATTATATCTTAAGCCAGTTTTCCATCCAAATTTTTTGAAAAACTTATTTGAATTTTCAAAAAACTTAGCAAAAGGAAATGTGAATAAATGCGTATTTCCTTTTGCTTCATTTGTTTGTGGATGTTAGAAGTGGACAGTACTACGTTGGTTGTTCTAATTCCCCCATCAGGTACTATGAGTTATTGCAATATAAAGGGGGTCAAACAAGTCAACATAAGATCTGATGTTGGCTTCTTTTATCTCTCTAGTTACATGTTTTATTTATGCCATGATTTTTTTGATTAATATATTTTCTTGTCCAGGTTAGCAGTTTCTCCAGTTTCCTGTCTTTATGCTAAGCTAAACTAACTGGCTGCCAGCTCCAGTCATATATTTACAACATGTTAAATTATTCCATTAGGGCACTAATTTAAAACAAAAGTTTTGTTTGCAAGGTATTTATATGTAAACAGATCATCCATGAAAAAAGCTGACACATATAGCATAATAAAATATTGATTATATTTAGTGTTTCTCATTTGTCACCTTGGCCTGAGCTTGTTTCATATGGGAAACTTTAATATTTGCTTCCGATGGTGGCCAAAAATACAAAGTGAGAGTGTGAAATGTTTGACAGTGGACAAGCAGCTTTGTGAGATGATCTCTGTAGTGCAGAGAGGGAGAGAGAGAGTGTGTTTGAACAGAACCACAATCAGTCTGGATGTTTAAAAAAAAAGATCTGGCATGCTGTGTTTGACAGCCTTGACAGAGATGATATAGTGTGGTATTATGTAGTGTATTTTCACATGGATTTTGACCTCTCTGCAAACTCTGCTGCCTTTTTCTGTTTACTTAGCAGCCTGTCATGTCACTGTTGTTTGTCTTCAAGTTTTTCCTTCCTTGCAGTGTTTCTACTAATCGATGCCTTTTTGATTTCTCTGATTTATTTTTCTTTTCCTGGTGTCGACACAAAATGCACTCTATTTCCATCTTTGTATTTTGCATTTTCATATTCTTTGAAGGGTTGATCAACTGAACTCAGTAGAGTGGGTGAGCCCAGGCAATTCCTTTATAACTTCCTACTTTCATGCACTTTGATATTAAATTTAGAATAAATAAATGAGCTTACTGATCGATTACAGTAGTTGTTATGTATTTGCTCTATGATTATAACATTTGACTTTATTGATTTATTTTTCAAAAACTATTTTTATTCTTTTTGTGTCACAAAGCTTTCTTCATTTTAATCATTTACTTCTGCAAACTAAGCTGTCCGAAAAGTAAACAACACAGACCATAACATTGGCTCTTTGGTGGATCTTAAAATGGCACACTTCTATTTTACTGTGTATCATGAGGAAATAATACAAGCTATCTCTTGCAGTAATGCACACCATTTTTATCAGAGTTTGCAGTCAGTGAGAAGATGATATATGTTTTATCACCCCTGTGCCATTCCATGGGTTTTGAGGCTTAACCCATTACTGTGGTGACGACAGACGTGTTTTTGAGAGATGACATCAGACTTTGACTTCAGATACATCAGCTTTCCTCTATTCACCGAAGACTTAGTGCTCACTTTAAGTGAACAATAGGTGAAATAAGTATTTAATTGTTTAATTCGAGCCTGTGCTATTTCACCTGGAACCTGCCGACGAAAGGCCTTTGACAGCGACGGCAACCGCCCTCTGCTGCAATTAATATGTGATTCCTGCTCTCACAAAGAGCTTGTCAAAGTGCCCCACCTCTCTCCTCTCAGGCTCTTTCACAATACAAATCCCCCCGCCATTCTCCAGGCTGCTGTGAAAGGCCTCCTCTGCACATTCAGAAGATTTTTTTCCCTCCTCTCTTTTAAAGCAGATGTGTATGTAACTTTTTCACCCTGGACAGGAATCTTGTGTTGACTTGTTGTCATTCACAAACAGATTGAGCTGTCATATCTGTCAGACTCAGGTTTTGTTATGGCATTAAGTAGGTGGAACATTCACAGGAGTCAGCAATGTTCAGTGATTGGTTCATATATCCACACTTCATCTTTTCTGCATACATTTTGTTTTGATTGTCATATGTGGAAAGATGCTGTCTCTATTAGTGTTTTTGTCAGTGCAATCCTACCTTATCTCGGCGTGTAATATTATTCTTCTCAGTCCTACACATTCATTTGACAGCTATAGCTCCTATTGACTTTACAAACTATTTGACCTGAACACCCAATATTTTTTTGAACCTCGACTTTTAGCAAAACAGTTTTACATTATTATTATTATTATTATTATTATTATTATTATTATTATTATTATTATTATTATTTACTGTTCATTTTTGTATACACAATCTTTAAAGTGCAATTATTTATGCATTATTAAGCTTGACCATTGTTCTACAACTGCTTTTCAAAAAACAAAGATTTTCCCATCATACCCTCCAAATTTCTTCTTACTGTATTTCATCATGGCACATGAATTATTTTTAATAATCTATCCCTGGCCCTTAATAACTGTAACCCCCACCCCACAATAAGTTTCTAAGTGCAATAGGGGGGGTTCTATAAGTGACTAGTATCTAATAACATTTTACCATTTGTTCTGTGATGCAAGCAGTGGTGGTAGGGCTACTGAAATGGACCATTGAGCCTTTTTTCAACCTCCGTCATATTGTCTTGTCTCTTTCTGCATCATGAACAAGCAGGTGAAATTGAACAATCACAGTTTATATTTCTGTATCCCATAAATGTTTGGTTATCTTAAAGTGGCTTCATGTCTAGGATCTGTAGCTGCACCATGACTTCTTAATGCACAACTGTAAATGAAGCTTTAGCCATATTTCACAGCCATATACTGTATGAGCTAAAGACAGTCAGCTTACATTTTATCCATGAGTTTAGGACACTGTCAAACACTTATGAATAACATCCTGTGATCAAACTAAACTCATGTTAATTGCCTTGACTGCTCCTCTGTTCCTTGTATACAGTGTTTCCCTTCTAAGCAAATAGTACCATGAATTCACTCCTTCACCTTTTTTTTTCCAAAAGATATTTCCAGTCGTAAATATATATATATATATATATATATATATATATATATATATATAAGTAAACACAGTACATGAGACATTGGACATATTTTTATAACTACATATCCAGAGAGCCACAACATCAAACTCTCAAAAGAACTTCAAAGCAGAACCGTCTGTTCCGTCTTATGGAAAAGTTATTTATGATGGTGTCATTTGTAATACATGCAAAGCCTGTATTACCCTGATATTCATCTCCTGACAGGTTTCCGCTGAACCTGGTGTTACCTGTCTGAAAAGAAATGGCTCACACATGAACTGAATGCCATCTTTGAGAGGTGTGCTGACATAAGTCAGTTTGATTCTATTTTTATTCGGACTCAAATAACACAGGTTACAGGAAGGAACATCTCTGAAAATCCATTTGAAAAGCCAAACATGCCTGAAATTGTCACAGTGATGCGTTTTCCAGAGGTTGAGCCTCACAGCTGGGATAAGTTTGTTCAGGCAAATTGCTGTGTGAGTCCATCAGTGAAATGTAGACAGGGCTGGCTCTGAGCCAGAGCATACAGGCCCACTGCAGTCATCAGGAGGAATTCACTTGACAGTCAAAGCAGCGAGGAGGGAGATATTATGTGGCCGGTAGAAACCTGTTGATAAAAGAAGGTGAAACGTGTGAACACTGTCAGGAAAACTGATTCAGTGTCAGTTAAAGACTGAGGAGAAGCAGCTGAAACTCAGCTTTATCCATTATTTAAAAAAATGTGTCACCTCAAGAGTGTCTTTGTATCATTTACCTGTTATTCATCAGGTGGAGAAATGAGCAGCTCTCTGAGACTTAAAGGTTTAATGTTCCATTCTAACGTGTGTTTTATTTAGGGGATATTAAATTAATATATCAGATGCTAGTCAAACATGTTCAACACCCTAAACATAAGGGGTGGAAGGGAAAAAATACCATAAAACTACAAGGTATACCTTTTACTCTGTTACATGGTTGTCTTCAGTTTTTTATGTGTGTTACATACTTTTTCACTGCTTTGACATGATAACATTTCTTCATTACCAAAGCAATTAGCTAATAGTCGGTTGTGTAGAATGAACTGCAGCTCTGGTCCAAAACTAAAAACAAAACTGCTACTCTTGTTAGATGAAAATTATGTTTATATTTCATGAGGTGGCAAGAAATTTAAGATGTGGGTTGGTATTTTAATTTTTTTTTTTACTGTGATTTACTTTTAGAATTTAAGTGATTAATTTTGTATTTATTGTTCATTGTGTCCATTATCAGTTGCATGTGGATGCAGTTGTAATGGTTTAGCAAGTCATGCTGTATTTTTATAAGTTTGGCACACAGAGAGACACTAAAATTCTCTTTCAGCTCTTAAGTTGGAAAGTTTTGGGAGTCCTGTTTTATATGAATAAATTCAAAATTACTTCTTATGATATATGAGTATAACTTTGTTAACCTCCTGTGGTAACTTTTACTGCATCTGACTGGTTTTGGCTTGTTGTGTTCAGATAAAGTGGAAATATTTCAACTTGTTGAAAGTTTGTTCTTTCCAAAACAAATAAAAGAAAAAATTACCTTCAGGGGAATTTAATGTTTCAAAACCAAATATGATTTTTGTTCCTGTAACTTAAGCTCCACATGGCAGCCTCTTTCCCATAGTTTTCATTTCCTGGTGTTCATACTGTACCAGGTAGAAAAAAAAAGAACGAAACACCTGTGTGGTAGAGATTTCCTGCTGGTGATTATAGACTTCTTGAAGAAGACAAACACATATATTTATGTGTATGTGGGTTTTCAAGGATGAGTTAGTTAAGCTAAAACTGCTTTTCCATGTGTTAGAGCAAACAGGGTGACACAGGCCGCACTGCGGGGAAGTTCTCACCAGATGTTCATACAGCTCTAAGTGAGCGTGAATGTGATGTTTTAGTTTTCATGTTTTCTCCTTTCAGCCGCGTTGACAGGTTTTCACCTACTGCAGCAACAGGACATCTACTGAACCCCCTCCATTTCAAAAACACAGTCAAAGCACTGAAAATTGTTTTTACATTCAGCTTTTCATTGACTCTCTGTGGAGCTGCAGTCTTTTATCTTCAGATCTTCCCATGAATGAATCAAAAAGCTGCAATTATGTAAAAATAAGTCACATAACACAACACATCATTTCAATTCTGGTCGTGGATGAGGTCTTAAACAGCACCTTTATAGTGGAAAGGATAAAAAGTTTGGTGTTTTCATCTCTTCTTAATGAAACCTTTGACCAAAAGGGATTGGAACAGACTCGCTGACAGCACCGACTCTGCATATCTTCATGTTACTTTCAAAATATTCCGAGTTAACAGTAACATGGTGTGACTTAACGGGGAACAGGTGGACCTCCTTAAGCTGTAAGAAAATAGCAAAAGCATAACAAGGCCCCTGTGGTTTCCTAAGTGTGCCCTCATTTACCATATATACCCGCATATATCAGGGTTATAATCATTAACAACCAGTTCAGCAGGAGTTCAGTGTGCACAGCGAGCCTGTGGAAGCCTGTTCTGAATGGGATATTTTGGTTTTCCCTGAAACCACACGAGAGAGACTGACCAAATGTTATGGTTTACTTGTTTCACAGAGCTCAGTGGGAACTATTTCCTTTCACTGCAGAGAGAAATCAAACGGGATTGAGTTGCAAATAATGGCTCAGTGCTGAAAATTTCCCTCAGTTGCAAACGATTTAACATGCATGACACAGATTTGAGTTTTTAACAGGGAAACAGAAAGGAGCTCGAGCTGACGGTGCTCCTGCAGGCGCCGTTGTCCCGCTTTGCCCCAAAATAACGATTAGAGCTTCTATCAAATATCAGCAGGGATCTTAAGTGGCTTTGTGGCGTCATATTGTCTTCAGCACGCCTCACCTCGGCGCAGAAACGTGATCACACCATGCTAAGCACTGCTGGGGGAGAAAAAAAAGCACGTGCATACATGCAAAAGTTGAAAACTTTAAGAAGGTAACCATTAGACTTTTTAAAACATACAGTAACCTTTCAGTTGAGGTGCCTCTCTGATATCTCCTCTTTTGTGCTCTACAGTGAGACCTCTCCAAACCTCAAAGAGCTGCAAACTCAGGAATTTCACAGAAGGCCAATCCCAAAGAATGACGCCACTTTTTAAAAAATTATAGCTAAACAAACACTCTTAAAAAGTTGAGTGTGCCCGGCTGCAGACAGCCATAAGAGTGGGGGGGGGGGGGGGGGGGGGGCGGGGGGGGCGGGGGGGGGGGGGGGGGGGGCGGGGGGGGGCGGG
>JAQNCA010000027.1:5600707-5611542 GCA_029783725.1 Acanthurus tractus
AAACCCCCCCCCCCCCCCCCCCCCCCCACCCACCCACCCACCCACCCACCCACACACACACACACACACACCTCCTCCTCCTCCTCGTCTTTCACTGTCGCTTTTGTGCAGGTGATAATGAAAAGTGTCAGAGAAGCATGTAACAGGCGCTTTCTACTCGCTTGCCAAAAGAATAAGCTGTCATGTCAACAGTGATGTTGAATGAGTACGCTTGAGCTGCTTTATTTCTCGTTGGTTTATGGGGCGAGGTGGGCAAAGTTTTCCCCTCCTTCTTTGATAAACTGCTAAATTGTATCTTATTTTTGAGCGTGTGCCAGCCTGCTCTGACATTTTGCTACAGGGGGATTGAGCACAAAGCCACAGGAGCAGGGTTTAGTGTACTTTACTGCACAAACAAGGTATCAATCAGGCTCTGACTGTGGATCTGTGCGGCATCAACAATGTCATGGATGTATGAGATGCTTTTATTTGACGATGACAGATATTGTACTTGTGAATTAGGGCAGGTTGCTTGATAAATCAA
This sequence comes from Acanthurus tractus, assembly GCA_029783725.1. Lineage (NCBI taxonomy): Eukaryota > Metazoa > Chordata > Actinopteri > Acanthuriformes > Acanthuridae > Acanthurus > Acanthurus tractus. Next base: position 5,601,231 of record JAQNCA010000027.1, read on the forward strand.
CTGCTTAAGTGTTTCAGACTTTTTGTGCCCGTGGATAATACAGTTTTACTTTGAAGGGACCTAAGTCAATATTTGCATGGTTGCACCTGTGGAGTGCAAAATGTGGATAATTAAAAATCTGTAGAGTCTTGTTTGATCAAATGCCATTAAGTACACTTCAGATTAACAGTGACAGTTTGTTTAGGCCTGTGTGTATAAATGTGGGTGGAAACCACAGATGGAGAGTTACTTTTCTGTTACATTTTTTTAATAGTTTGCAAAGTTAGCTATAAAAAATGACCAACATCATCTCGGTCCTGCTGCTGTCTTGCTACTTCGAGATATCAAAGTATCTGCTGCTGCACCACCAAACTAAAAATCAGCTTTAATCCTCAAGCCATGGAACTTCTGAACCTTTTTTGGGCCTTGAATGCAAAAATATTATTATACTGTTGTTTTCCTAACAGTACTACTAACAGGTTTACATAATTTACATACTTTTCTGGTTTGGTAGCAGCATCAGGTGACAAATACAGCATTTCAATGTCCATGCCTTGTGTTGTAAAATGAATCTGAACTTCAAATGTTTATCAGCCAATGTTCAGTTGTGAGAAATTTGTCTGCTGATGAGGACATAAGCATGTTATTGGCTTCATCAGCCATTGATAGAGAGATTGATTCAGTTAAAAGGTCTCGAAAAAGGTATTTAGTGGGCTTTGACTTTTTATTTATTTAAAGTTCATTAATTGACTGGATCAAATGTTTATTTGTTTATTTTATTTTGTTCTGTTTTGTTTTTTGGTTAGACCTTATTTAAATAATTTAAGAGTGTACACCAAACCTGTAGAAAACTGATCTAAAAATATTGATGCTTTTAAAAATCCCTTTAGTGTTTGGATATATTTTTCTGCTAATTAATGGATTTACTTACTGTTCTTTTTCAATAGAGGCATTTAACTAGAGACAAAGCCCGTTTTGCTATTGTTTCTCTGTTGCGCCATTTAGATATACAATTTGGTACCTTTTTTTTTTTTATCTACTTTTTCATTTATTTTTTATGTCTCCACACTGCATTACTTATTTATGATTAATGTTTCCAACATTAATCCCTTCTTATAACTAAAATGTCATACAATTAAGACGTATGCAGTCGAACAAAATCCCAAGACTATTTGCAGAATAACTATTGGTGGACAAATTTTTTTTTTTTGAATTTAAAAGAAATTTAACTCTTTATTGTTGTTTTAATATCTTCTTCCTATTAGCTCTATTGGCTCTGCAGTAAACGTTACTCACCGTGCTGCTGCAAATAGCACTTCATATGTATTCCTGGAAAGCTTGAACACATATTTACATAACATACACTGGCAGCATTTGACCGCAACAGCCACCTCTGCCTCTTGTTTGATGTCAAATAGGAATTTCTGATGGAAGAAACCGTACCCTTTATAAAAAAGCTGTTGTATAAATACAAGTGAAAGCTGCGCAATGTGGATTTTATTTTATGAATAAACAAGTGTATATATTATTTAAACAAAAAAAGGAGAAGAAAAAAAGCAAGAGATATTGAGCCAATAATGAGAAACTTGGCTAGAAATTAAAATACTCAACAGTACAGATATTTTATTTATTTGGAGGAGTTGAGAGTGCTAATTATAGTCTTTAAAGCAGTTAAATAATGCTCAATCTATGCAGCCATGCCAAACCGGGTAGTTTGAGTTTTCGGCTGATTATTATTCTTGTTCTGGTCTCGCAGACGTCCTCCACCCAGAGAAAAGAGAAAGAGAGAGAGAGATTACATCTTGACAGTTGCAAAACCAAACGGACTGTCTGACGTGACATATAACAACAGCCAAGACACAACACCAATAAGTCACGCTCATGAACCCAGAAGGCAAAAATATGAACAGGTGTTATTCTTAAAGCGATGCAAATCAACCAAAGTGATACATGTTGAAAGGCTGAAACTTTGTACGGAGCTGTCAAGAACTGTATCTCTGCTTTGATCAGCAGTCAGGATGGGAGACAAGAGCAGAAATACCTTGATGTTCTCATGTGCTAATCTTCTATGCGCTGTAAAATAAACTAAAGTCTAAAAGGGTGTGTATCCTGGATTAACCCCCTCTGATTTGAGTCAGCTGCGTCCTCTGCTCAGAAACAGTTAAGAATCAGCAGCACTGCTTGATGACACTGGATCCCCCCTTTATTGGTAATGTTAAGTACCAATATGAAGTCAGGAGCCCAGAAATGACCCCCTGGGGAAGGAAGCACTTCAGTGAATGGGGGAGATCATAAACTCCTGAGTATTAAAGTGCTCTAGCAGCTGCAGCTCTCTTGACAAATTCTCCTCTAATACTTTGTGAGTAGCAAGTCATCATTCTGTTGGACTATTGTGGATTAAAGTTACAAATGAATCCAAAAACAGTTTCTGTATTTTTCCTTGTAAATGCGAAAAAATATAATTTCATATCTAAATCAATTTGGATTTTTTTTTCTGTAATCATAAGAAGACACCATCTTTATGCATTGATCCTCCTTCTTTTACTCTTCCTTCACATAAAACTTTGCACAAAACATTTAATAGTGGAGCAGTGTCTTTACAGGAAATGCCCATTTTTACTAAGAGGTTAATAAGAAATAAAACACTTTTTTGTCTGTGAGCTGAATTAGAAGCCAGAACGTTGATTCCTTTCAAAGGTTTCTCAGGGCATGGCAATGCGTGTTTCTTTTAGTTCAGTTTCTGCTTGTGCTCTGACTGAATGTTGGGGTTTTTTTTGTATGTTTGGTCTCACAGCTATCTGTATAGACATGGATATTAATAATCAACTTCGTAAGGCTGTTCAACTGTTATGGGAGAAGTCTGCCTTCAGGGCTTTTTGCCAGACAGCCTTTCTTACTGAAAGCCTTCAGGAAGTTAGGTGACATAAGAGTAATATAAAGAGGAACAAAGTCTACAGGTTGTTGTGGATGAATGAATCAGAAAACTTATCCATGTGAGACAAAAAGCAAATGTTGAACTTCTGTTTTTTTTTAGACTTAATTAATTTATTTTTTTATTTTTTTATAATGATTGCCTTTTTTTAATGCAATTTGTTTAGATTAATGTACCAAATCTTCAAGGTTTGGGAAAGATCCTATTCTGGGCTTAAATAATAAGTCAGTGTTAACTTTTTGCATCACAATGGATACTAACAGCAGCTGGCAGAAAGGCTTAATGACAATAAATACACAAAAAATCGGTAGAGGCAAGCTTAATTAATTAATTGTAATTTTTTATGTTGATTAGTGACCTGCAGAAATTTGAGGACAGAAAGAAACATGAAAATTTTGTATTATTTGTATTATTAGAACACATAGTCAATGCCAATGCCATTTTCTGTTGACACCCTTATTGTCAACATTTAATATGTGTTGAATTTGATCAAACGAAGAATATCACATTTTTCTAAAATATAAAATATATTTATATCTATACAAAGCTTTATTTTTTACAGAGAAATGAATAATAATTTTTGGGTTGATCACATAGCAACTACACTTTCCAGTCATGTAAGGGTAGTTGAAATAATGAAATCAAGGAACACTTACATTCATCTCACCTAAAATATGAAACTAAGTTTTCTAATGTTTGTTAAATTAACAGTGTACAGAGAACATATAGCATTTTAGTCTTTAATACTAATAATCTTGTTTTATTATCAGGTAACCACATCTTATTCACAGATTCCTTACTACTTTCCAACTAAAGTTCTATTTTCTCCACATGGACGGTGTCTCCTCAGCGTGTGTTTTTCCCACAGGTTTGTTGGTCATTTATCCTGCAGGCAGACCTTGGCAGTATATCAGCACTCGTGTTGATAGACAGCCAATGAAGCGTGCCAAACAACATGGACGCAGGTGTTGGTGCTGTACATCTGAGATCTGAGGAGCCATCTTGCTGAGGTCGTGATCAAAGCGAAGACCCTGACTGGGGGATTTTTCCCATCTGCAACTCAACGAGCCAGTTTATCGTTCATGCTAAAATTGATAGGATGATGGCATTTGGATAGTTTGCAAGACAGATAAAGATTGCGGTCGTCCATCAAAATGTTAACACAGTTCTACTCACGTAAGCGTGTAAAATAGAGGATTGTATCTCTCTCAAAAATGGCTGCATCTCTGCTATCTGTGTGTGCTGGGTCTTTGTGTGGGACCGTTATCAGTGCCAGTTACAGTCAACCATTCTTCTTGTCACCTCAATCATATCTACCTTGGTGGTGGTTTGTGACCATCGTTTATCATATATAATCCAAATACCTGCATGCCCGTAGTGAAGAGTACAGTAACACAAAGATGACTTCAGTTCTGACTTCTTCACTTAGTTCAGCAGGTTCACAGAGAAGAAGATTAACAGTGGATTCAGCTCCTCTAGCATGAATCCTTAAACAAAGATGTCAGCTTTAAGAAATTCTTGGGAAAAAATAAAGAGTATATGTAACAGATATCACATTACTGTATCAAAAAAAATTAGGCACGTATACCCAGGAAACAAAGAGTTTAAACATGAGGCTGTCTATATATTTATTTGTCAACATTTTCCTTTAAAAAATCAAACCAGCACTGAATTGATCAACTAACAAGTATTGTGTTTGTCCAAGTTCTGTGTTTTTGTTTGTGACCTAATAAAAACACATCGATGAGCCTCACTGTTGCACTAGCTGATATGGTGCTTTATTACCATCTACACACACACACACACACAATCCCTCATCCCGTCCTGCTACCCACATCACTCATCGCAGCACCAAATATATATTAATATGCAACTATATATATATATATAACAATCATGTTAAAGTAACATCTGCTAAAAATTACAGTGACCATCTGTTTTAGGAACTTAATGAGCTCTTTTTTCAACCAAAGAAAATGCTTCTGAGCTTTTTTTTTTTTTAAAAAAAAGGGGAAAACGTCTTCAAAAGGAATGGGCTTTGGGTTTGAGTTGTAAAACACTGACAAATTTACATTGCATAATTTGTAATGTAGCAATAACTTTCACAACCAACAATTTGAAATCTGTTAATAATTTACTGCTAACAGGCAAAACCCATATTAGAAAAACTACGAGACACATGAAAGTGTAATTGAGAAATATCTTCCTTGCAGCATAAAACATACACAGAGAGCATGACTATCTGTGTCATGACATGTAGTTGAGGTTTTTGTGTTTCGCTTATCGGTTGTAGTCTCATTGGAGCACCTGATGTAAATTTATACAAGGCCTCAGGAAAAATTGGCTAAATACTAAAATTTTAACTTGTAGATTAGTTTAAGGCACCAAGATAACAAAAAATCAATAATGAAAAAAACATTGTTATCAACTAGGTTTTCAAAGAATTTTGCCTTGGTCTTTTTAAGGGAAACAAAAGTGCCTACAGCAGCCATGACGTATAAAAAACAGAATGTAGACAATTAAAAATAAAAGTTATAGTAAAAGACTGTGCATATTATTTCATTAAATTTAAGCAAAGGAGCAGTACAGATTGTGCAGGGATGTACAAAGTTCAATAGTTTACAATGTGCAACATAAAAATGCAGCAAAAAAAAAATACTGAGATGTTGAAATGTGCAAGAAAGGCTTTATTGATCCCTGAGGGGGAATTTGATGTTACAGCAGCACAAGAAGCAGACCTGATCAAGATCAACAAAAATAGTAACAACAGGTCAGCTTAGAAGGCAAATCTAGAGATAACTTATGGGAGCTTAAAATTAAAATTCTAAATTCTAAGAAAAAAATTTAGACAGATACACTAAATACGGTGCAGTAAACACTAGGAAGAAGAACAGATCTTAAAGCAAAACAGGCCACATTAAAACATACAGCTTTAAAAAACAGTTCTCTGAGTGTATTTATGTAGTTTACTATGCAAAACAACTGAAACTCATTGTTCAGTTTCACACTTTGTCTTTTTTTTTTTTTATGAGATTAGGTTAGATTAGATTACCTGCATGTCCATGCTTATAACAAGTAGGTTCTGTAAAATCTCCTGAACGTATTTCTTGACAAGTGCTGCATATAAATGGTTAAAAAGTAAAGTCTTTTACAAAGAATGTAGTATTATTGTATTGGCTTACAAGCAAGTTGCTACAACAGTAATAGAGGGGAATTAACTTCAGCCTACGACCCAGCAATACTCAACCTTTCAGATGAAAAACTCATGTTTTTGACTACTGCAGACGTCTTCAAATTTTGACCGACAATTCACTAAATCACTGCTCCCTGGGCAGGCCTGAGTCGGATCAGCAGCTGAGTTAAAAAGACTTTGTTTGAAGTATAAAATATAAAAGGAGTTGGTTAAATATGATTTATAGTCTGCGCAAACAGCACTTCCAATCAGGGGTGTGAATGAGAGAAAGGTGGCACACATTTTGAGCGCACATGTTCGGAGAGGATGTGAGTTCAAGTGTAGAGGAGTCTGTGCACTTGGCCCTGCTGCCTGCTGTGTGACTGATAGTCTGGTATTTCTACATGTGAAAGACGGACACTTTATTGATGTGCAGAGCCTGTCTCGCTCTCCTCTGGCGGTCAGAGGCTGGGCTGTGTGCAGATCTGCTCACGCCTCACGCTCCATATGGCCACCCAAGAAAAGCTTCTTCTTTCTTCCACCGTCTTCAAATGCCAAACTCAATCTGCAGAGTGGAGTCAATGAAAAATGAAAAAATAAAACAAAAACCAGCAGTGGAAAGTAACAAAGTATTTTTCCACCACATCTTTGGGCTGTTGATGTGACTTTTTATCTCTTGACTTTACAGACACTTTACTTTAAACAACAATCAAAGCCCCAAACAGAACAAATATTTAAGGTTTCATAAGCAATTAAAATATAGAGATAAGAACAAAACATTCATACAGTTTTTTGTAATGAAACTATGTTTTTCTTCTTTTTTAACCTTCCAAAAAGGAAGTAAAAACTAAACTAATTAATCAGTTTTAATAATCTAAAATATAATGATTAATTGCTCCTAGAAAAATAACTTTACTTTCACTTTTGAAAGGCTATTTTAAGCACATTTTTATTGGTTTAATTCTGTGCTTTTTTTCCCTACTAAGATTTTAACTGACTTATAGTCTTTCTCTTTTACTGACAAAGACTGACGCAAGACAACCTGAGACTTTTCTGAAACAATCAGTCATAAGCATCCATCCAAATGAACAGCACTTCTTTTTGTTTTACATAAAGGACTAGTTGTGTTTTCTTGTACATTTCAGAGTTTTCAAGCACAGATGTGTATGATGTGTGAGTGTGTGAGTTGCTACTGGTCATTAAAAGGATAACTGACAAAGGGCAAAGGTCAAGCAAAGGGTTTTAGAAAAAGCCCAGGGGGCCTTTCCACTGTTTACCTTTAACACAAAGGATCACTGCAGGAGAAGATAAGCTCCACTGTTTTCCTTTACTCTAAATAATTTGCATAAGCGCTTTCATTAATTTCTCTCCTGTCACAGAGGATGATAAAAGACAAAGATCATAAATTCTTCTAGTTACCAGAAATTTACAAGCCAACTGACATTTCAAAGACTCAAACCATGTCTGTGTTTTGTGCTGTTGCCCTTTTATCTAAAATTGTAAGTCTGAGGCCAAACGTTGTTTTTTTCCATGTTTTATTTGAGTCAAACCTGAAGTTTAAATATATTCCTGATCATGTAAGATTGTAAAATTTTATAAAGCATCTTCTTATTACAGTAATAACGTAGCCTTCTAATACGCTTCTTTTCACTCTAGCAATTTATATTAACTTGCCAACTGTAGATGATATATTTATATGCTGAACTTAAGGTAATAAATACTACAAAGCAACCAAAATGTAAGCCATACAGAAAAGCTTTATATTTCTGTCTTCATATAACCAAGTCAACTTTAAAAAAGTATTGCTTAAATTCTGTATATTATTATGTATAAATTTTAATCCTTAAGTCCAGTAGAAATTTAGAAACCGATAACAATGCAAGTACCAAATTTATCTTGTATTTGTATATTTTTGAGTTGTGTACTTATAATACTCCAAATGACAAATAACTAAAGCTGTCAAAATAAAAAGTTTTGCGGTGTAAAAATTACAATATCTGCAACCAAAATGTAATGGAGTAGATGTATGAAATAGCAGAGAATGTAAATGTTTAAGTGCAGTGTTTCAAAACTCATATGTATAGTATCGGAGTAAATGTACATCCTACCACTTAAAGTACCACACTGTGAATTTTGTGCATTTTTTAATGATGCATAGTCATTTCACAAACTGACCCGGTTGCAGTTGCACTATTTGGGGTCTTAATAATCACAATAATCCTCCTGATCATTCCTGGACTCTTCTATCACAGTGTGGCAACCTCCTGGCATCAGGCTTCGTCTCTAAACTCTCTAAAGTTGTATAAGAGGTTGAGCAGGAGGAAAGTGAGGCTCTAAAACCTGGATATGTGAAGTGTTTCCTCCTGCTAAAAGTACAAACAGGTGATGTTTTAGAGCTTGTGGCTCATCCATCCCTCAATGCGTGTGTCTATCTCAGGGCCTCATTGAGTTACACGAATGGGTGATGAGGGGAGGAGAGGGGGGAGAAGGAGAAAACACCTGCCTCAACCCTCTGTCCAACAAAGAGGTTATGTTCCAGTGAAAAGCCACCGTAAACCTGGACACGGGCACGCAAGCCCTAATCGACCTGATCCTGAGGTGTCCTGGCTTCTGTGAAGTTGCTGCCAAAAAACTGCACCCCCCCGCCTGCACACCCTCTCCATATTCCCCGCTCCCCTACTGAGTTCAGGCCGGCTAGTGTCTCAGCCCAGCATCTTCAGAGTCCAAAAAACAAAGGGGTGCACAAAGGGAGAGGTGTTTTGGTGCACACGCTGCCAGATTTGCAGCTTGTGCATGTTTGCAAATAATATGAGATTCTTCCGGACAAGGTCTCCTATTTCCAGAAATAACTTTGAAAATTTAATATAATGATGGGAGGCTGTCAAGTGCACACCAGCAGGCGTCTCTGTTGGTGGAAAAAAAAAAAGGATTGTAGCTTCTCACATGGAAAGAAGAGCAACACTCTCAGGGGAGCGATCCGTCTTGTACTAGAGCCCTTGTGAAGTGCTTTTTAGTATCAGGTGCATCATCTTGAGAACACATCTGACATTCCAGGCTGAATTAGTCTGAAATTCCCACATAAAAAAAGCCAAGCGGAGCCAGGTGGCTGACCATTATGAACACACGCTGTGTAGAACTAAAACGTTTTGCATGTCTCTGTAGGAAGAATGTTTGGGTAATTTTAGAGCAGGGTCGTTTTTTACTTTCTGCCACAGATACTTTTAACTGGGCCTGTCAGCAGAGGTGCAATTTTTTTATCGACCTGCTGGCTGTCCCAGATGACAAATTTTTTTGCAACATGAGAATTATTTTTTCAAAATATTTTGAGACAGAGTTTAAACTAACATCACTTTCAGCATTGTTGAGTCAGAATTTGTTAATTTATGTTTGTTTAACAGGTGAAAATCTGCACGGTAGATTTTATGGTACTGGATATTCTTCTTTACTTTGTTCAGAACGCTCAAAGTTATGTATATGTCACACTAAATAAAAAAAAATAGATTGTAACCAATGCAAAAAGAGTCTGCATAATTTTCTTATGTCAAATTAGTCAGGCTATATAAGTTCTTAACAAATTTTGTTAGAGACAACAACTGATTTTCATTTTGTTCATCAACTCACACATTTCCTCTGTCAATACCAGTTACATTTTTGCTCAACTATGGGAGGACTGTTGAAATTTGTTGAAAAGAAATGGAAGTTGTTGTTAATTTTCAGTTTCAATTAGCTATTAAAGGCAACACACCAGCATTAACTGAAAAGGTTTATAACATTCTTGTTCTGTTATTTAGTTTGGTAATGTTTTGCTTCTATGCTGAAAAACTCCGACAAGGCAAACTTCGGGATGTGTAAAATGCTAAATATTCTGTCAAATGATCATTACAGTGACACATGAAACGCTAAATGCACCTTGTCGTCAGAACAGCCTGAGTGAACTGACGGAGCCTAATTCAAAACAGCTTTTCCAGTAAAATTCTGCAAATGTACAATATATTCGATTGATTTTGGCAAGTGATGCAGGCTTGAAAAAAAAACTCACAGTTTCACTATAATACCTGCTCTGCTCAATATTTCACATATCTGTATTTAACAAAAGTTGACATCAACTGAGTTCTTTGAACCAATATCACTTATACTTCACAGACAGGATTGCACTCATATAAATCAAACCAATATCTACTTGAGAAAACTTCAACAATCCCGTTCAACATCTTTTCTCTCAGTAATAA
>JAQNCA010000027.1:5611642-5626716 GCA_029783725.1 Acanthurus tractus
CACTCATATAAATCAAACCAATATCTACTTGAGAAAACTTCAACAATCCCGTTCAACATCTTTTCTCTCAGTAATAAATAAAGAAAATGAGGCTGGCATGTTGCATCTAGGAAACTTTGGAGGCCAGATACCAAGGAGTTTTAAAGTTGTAATTGTATTTTATTTTGATGATCTGTCACAGAGAGAAAGCAGTGATGGTGGACTCAGTCATTAACAACAGGCATGCAGGTACAAAACACAACAGGTTTAAAAAATTAGAAGCAGGCACAGACAAACAAAGCAGACAACTGACAAAACTGAACTGAAAAGCGGACTTTAAGACAAACTAAACTGACAAGGGGAGGAGAGGCAGGTGGAGAAGCTCCGGTGCAGGGATGAGAGGATAAAACAGAAAAGGTGATTGGCTGGTGAAAAGACGGGGCTAACGAGCCTGATTGAGGACAAACCCTGACACAACAACTGTTATGCAGCTATAACAAAGATATTCACTGAATAATATGATATGTTCCCAAACAAAAAGTTTTGACAGTTCAGTGTTCAATGAGTATTTATTGTTAATGCAACATGCTCATTCCTTAAAGTTAGCATGATTACAAACAATGACAACACAGTCACAGCTCTACGCTATCTACGTTTCTTAGCATTAGCCACCATGAGCCTTAACAGAGAAACCCCTGACTTTAAAAAGTGAGAAAGACGAGTGTTATCGCTATTAACATAAGCATTTGTAAAACAAAACAAAAAAAAGAAAGAACTTTAGAGTGATCAACTCAGTGCAGAGAAAACCTTTTGTCAGAAAATGTTCGACTGCACATAAACTTTACAAAACACAAGTACTATACAAAACAGTCATTTCAGTAACTACTTGAGTTGACTAGAGTACAAAAGTAACTCCTGAAAAAATACTAAAGTAGTGATTGACTTAAGATTTAAAAATATATCCAAGCACATTTTTTACACCCTCACACCTTTAAATTGATGTGTGAATGACTTATTTCAACCACTGGGGGTCTGCCCAAGGGAAAGGTAAGGAAGTGTATGCATCCCTGTATTTATTTGTGATGAAATGACAAGTCACCACCTCTGAGTAGAGAACCTGACAAGTTTATGTCAGGACAGCATTCCTAGTCTTTATACAGTATATATATTACATTACAAATACATGATTTACATGTATTGCCTTCAATGTAGCTACATATAAAGCATTTTTATTTAATGAAATGGTGCAGTCGTTTCCAGCAGAGCTCTTTTTTTTTTACTCTGTTTGATCAACGTTAAGGCTACGTTAAGGAAACTTAAACAGGAAAACTGGGGAAAAAAAGAGTTTTTGCTCCTGTTTGTGGGTTTACAGTTATTTCAATACAGTAAACTCTGTTATCTCTCTGTCAGATGTCTGTCTGCTTTTTGCTTCCCATCTTCGGGATGGTAATTGTCCACATGTTGTTGTCCTCTGAGGTATTTCGACATGACTTATGACTCGATCCTGAGATGGGACGCCTTTGTTGGGCCGTGCCCCCTACCCCCACCCCCGAAAGCACCCACCCTTCCTCCTGTCCATATGGTTTGACTTGGTTACAGCGTGAGTGTGGTAAGATACTTGTTAAAATGTGGTATGTGGTGGCTGCACTTACTGAGACTCTTCTTGAGCCGTCTGATGTTTTGTTCTTCACTTCAGGGGGATATGATACCCATGTCATGGAGGGTTTTGCTACAATGAGGTCGCAGCATTTAAAAAAAGAGGATGAAGACTAAAAATGATAACATAATGTGGACACTAATTTTGAAATTGCATTCCTCCACATTCCCAGGAATTAGGCACAGCTTATTAACCTTTTTTATTTTTTAAACCAGTCAAGTGTTTGGACAGGAAAGAAAAAGTATTTCGGTAAAGATAAGGAAAACACATACAATTTTTCTTTAGATAAAATAAACATTTTTATACTTTCATAGTGTAATTTTTTTGGGCTGGTGGATTAGTCTCCAAAGTCAGATGTTTAACACAACATAAACACATAAATCTTCAGTATAACAAAACTCCTTCACAGAAAAATGTCCTGGCAAGAAGTTACAAAGGACTCTGAGCCAGATATTGATGTTTCAAAAAAATGGGAAATTGGCTTCAGAAACTTCTGTTCCTTGTGAATAAATCTGCCAATTTATAAGAGGTGCTGATAGCTTTGCCTCATGTTAATTGTTATTAGATTGCAAAAAAAAATGTTCTTAAACGCTGGTAAGTGGACTTTAACTAGGTTTTTTTTTTACTAAAAATCGATAATTATGTTTTACCATAACTGTTTTACCAAAGAATATGTGTGACACATTGAAACAGTGCAGAACAATGCAGAACTTCTATCAGTAAAATAACAGCACCACAGTAAATTCAAAACATCTTTCACAGAAGATGATATTTCTGCACTTGTTTTACAGTTTCTCGACTCTCTGGGATCAACTTGTTCACCCTCTTTAAGTTTGTGGTGAATCATCTAATCAGTTTCACAATGGATACCACTATATTGGGGAGACTCGGGGGACTTCTTTTATAGAGTTAGAGCTCTTCCCAGACAGAGATGCGTACACATTTGAACCAAATCCACAAATGAGTCAATCTGGTTTGACATTTGGTCTGAGTTGAACATCTGAGTTTCTCATCTCTGCAGGGCTTTGGCTCGATGCAGGCCTATTGGTCTGCGGAGATTAATTGTTTCGGCCTAACTGTCCTCCTTCTCACTTTTTTAACATCATCTAGAGCACAAACAGCCTGAGAAATCCTGCTGGCTCTGCTTGCTCCGATCAGTTCAGGAAGGCTGACACCCAGATCGAATCGCATGGTTCCATAAAAAGTGTAATTTATGATCCATTACCAATGTTTTCTTTTTTTTTCTCCTTCTCTCTCCTTCTCTCTCTCTCCCTCTCTTACCTCACATCGGCTCATAATATCCTAACAGAGTCATTCTTTGATGGCGGCATTTCTCATGACTCCCGTAAAATGTCTCCGCGGCCGAGAGAGGAGTAAGAAAGCGTGAAGGCCAAATGTGAGGATGCTGAGATGGAAACTGAAGAACTCATCAAGCTCATTCATCTTGTCGGATGTGAGGGTCGAGAATGCCAAGCAGGGAAAATTTCACACTCAGTCATCTTTCTCAACACACTCTATGAATCATATCAGATAACAGTTTGCATTTGGAAGCCGCTGAGAATTAAAACGAGCTCGGGATTTCTCAATAATTATGTCCCATTGTTCTCTCACTCTTTAAGGGGATGTGGGGATTGTTTTAGCCTCATTATGAGCTGAACTGAGATCCAGTCCGCCAGCAGTTTCTCTGCTCAGTTTGGCAGTTGTGAGCAGATGCCTCTGGCTGACTATCAAACAGGTAGTTCAGGAGATTTATGTTTCTTTGTCGCCCTCGCTGCACAGCAAATGGGATGGGAAGGGAAAGAGTGAAAGGAGATACCTCACTGAAGACAATATCTCGCAGAGAACTTGCCAAAACATGCCAAGCTGTCTGGATGCCCAGCAAAAGTCAGCGAGCAGCCCAAACTGCTTCTGATGTTCAGTATGTGGCTCCAGGCAGCAGATGAAAGACGAGTGTGTTCACTGAGAACACTTAACAAGCGACAGGAGATGGATGAGGTCGGATACGATCGAAATGAGATGAGCTTGGTTGTGATTGATTGCTTGACATTTAATGTGCAAGCTGCTATGAACTGAAAGTAAAAATTACTTCTATTTCCACCCAGTTTGTACAAAGACTTTATAATCCACAAGACTTTTGTTGTGTTTTGGCTTTAACTGTGCAGGGAGGAGGAAAGAGAAAAGATGAGGGGGGGCATGACATCCAATCTGGAAATTGAAAAAAGTGTTTAAAAATTCTGTCAAGTCCTTTTGTTTTATTGTAAATGTTATGATTCTCTGATTTTACGAACAGGGGAAGGCACTTTGTGTCCCTGATGCTCTCACATTGTCTCAGCTTCACCCACCATCATAAATCTTTAAAATGAGATCATCCACTTTAAGACTTTAATTAACATTTTTTTGAAAATGTTGTCAGTTTTTTACTGAGCACTTCAGACTATTTTACTTTCTCAAAATCTAGACAGGAAAAGATTCCCTTTGCCCTCTTTCTGAAATGAGACCGTGACCCCCTCAGACTTTCTAATCAGGAGAATAGCAGAAACAAGCTTTTTTCAATGATATTTTTTGAATCATGACATTTGCCTTTTCAAGTAATTTTTCTTAAAAGAAAAATCCCGAAATCTTGACAGCAGTACTCGAAACAGGTGGAATAATGTGACACCACTGGCATGGAAAATTCATACTGATATATTATCACAAATAAATCATGAATTGTGAATGAAAAACTTTCCTGCGTTGTATTTTTGCATTGGGAATGATTTCTTGTACTGTGCTATCTTTGAAAAATGAATTTCAGAAAAAAAGTGATCAAATAATGTGGAATGCACAAAAAACTGAGTGAAACTCTTTTATGAAGGATGAAGGATGCATGAAGGATCGCTGTGTAATGTCAGTGGGTGATGCAGGGAAATATCCCTGCATTACAGAGTCAAGATGTTCTGCAAAACCATTTAGAGGAAGGCAAGATGTAAGATTAAGTGGTCTAAATGCGACGCAGGTGGTTCAGAATCTTTCTGCACGGTGTGTGCTGTGGTCCTCTGCCCTGTTATCTCCTGGGGCTCGTAGTAGCAGTCCATCTCCCTCATGGATAAGCAAATCAATCCGCCGCTGTCATTTTCAGGATTCCACAGCAAAAGGGCTCGGCGGTGTGAAACGACACCTTGAGCTGAGAGGAGGAAGGGGGGAAGGCACTGTAGCTTGCCCTCTGATGTGTTTCACCTCCCTCACAGCAGTTGTTCAGAGGTTTCAACACACACACACACACACAGTTAAACACACACAGGCCTGCTGTCCCCCCTCCCATGACCACATCATGACCTCATTCCAGTCACCTGCTGCTGAGACCGTGGCTAACCTGCCCTCCTAACCGGAAAATCCGCCGCCTTTTTTGAAAACGCTCCCTGAAGCTGCACAGGTCAAAATGCTACTCAGAGGAATACATACCTTAACTTTTTTCTGACATGTTTGTGCACCAAAACATTGGCTGGAAAATTGTTTTGGTTTTTTTGTTTTTTTTAAAAAAAAATAAGAAAAACAGGGAAAAAATAAAAGATGCTTTTTTTTTTGTCACATGCAAATGTGAGCCGAGACTGTCGGGAGAGTGAGCTGTTGGTTTGTCGGGGCTTGAGATTAAATGAAAAGCAGCTTGCAAAGTTACATCCTGTACAAGGAACAAAGAGCGAAACTGAACGAGCCCCTCGGGACTCCCTGGCCACTCTTAAACATTTGGAACATTTATGCTGCTTTAAATTTCCTCGTTTTTTTTCACATCTTCCCCTTGATATTTGGCCCGTCCAATGAATTTTGTTTGCCAGAACAATTCCGCTCTCTATTGTGAATACCTTTTAAGTTCATATGGGGATTTTGTGGTTGCAGTATTATGTTTCTAGATGCAATTTATTGCAGACTCAAAGAGGACGCATGAAATAGGTCAGTACAGCGCAGAGATGACTTGTGCTTACGTCGGTGGAGCTCTTGAAAGGAGCGCGGTGTAAATGTTATGTTTCCATCTGTTTAGATGTGCTGAGAAGTGAACAAGAACTTATGGCTTCAGTGCGATGATGAAAACCTTAAATCCCAGCAAAAAAACAAAACGCCGCAGCATGAAGGGCTTTTGTTAGAGCTGTATTTCAACTGACAACATACATACACACACACTCACACACCACAGAAATGATCTTTGTGTAACCATAAGAGGAAACAGGCTAATACTCCAAGTGCTCGCTGGCTATTTTAACTGCTAATAGCAGCGCCAGGCAGCTCAGGCCATAGTGGCAATTCCCATGAAATCTCCCGATATTTCTTTCATTTGTTCTCTGTCCACAATTAGTCGTGGTCAGGCTGATCAAAGGCAGCGGTCGGGCAGTTGCATGTGAACCAGCGTCCACTTGCAATGACATCCACAAACCAGAATGAAATATGAAATATCAAGTTTCCACGGATGTATGGACTTGTAAAAAAGAATCTGAGGAATAGGAGGGTTTTCACACTGGGTAATGTGAAACATTTGGTGCGGATTGTAGGCCTCAGCAGAGGGAAGACGAGAGCCAAAATCTGTGCGGCAGTAAAACCAGAAGCAGGCAGAAGTTAAAACAACTGCAGTCGCTGAAGTCCTGTTGATTTAGACGTCATTAAGGCTTCTTGGTGCACAACATAATGTGCTGCTGTTGGGTGCTTTGCAAGAAATGAGATAAGTTGCTCACAATACAAGGATACAACATATGATTGGCTTTTTTTTTTTTTTCCTCAGTTTAAATTGTTGTTGCATCCTTGAGGTGCAAAATGCATTAATGAGTTTAGAGTGTAATGTCTCTGATGACAAAAAACATATTACTACAGTTTGCTTTTGTCACATGTTCTCGTTGTCATATTTGCCTCTGCCCTCAACATAGTGTTTACACAATGTGATGACTTGTCTGTAACAATTATGTATTTGTCTTTTGTCATGTCTCCCCCCTGACAAAATGTATTTGACCTAAATTAGATTTTACTTGAGCAATATCACTTAAATAAACAAAAATATCATTTACTTTGTGGATCGTTACAGGTGGTCTCTGCGGTTGAATACCATCATACGTGTCACCATGATGGGGGAGGGGGGTTGCACAGACGTCCCGCTGACTGCTGTACATGATGGATCTGCAGGCAAGCAGAACAAAGCCTGCCTTGGACAAATAGTGTATCTGAACCAAATGGGCCACTTCATCATTCCACAGCAATTGGCAGTAAATGTGGTGTCAGGTTCCCATGTGTCTGCCCACCTCATCTCACCATAAATACTGTGCAAAAGCAGACAGGTTGTGTATGTATGTGTGTGTGTGAATGTGTGTAGTGTGTGTATCAGAATGCAGTAGAAGAAGAAGAGGAGGAAAAAGAAAAAAAGTGCAGAGGGTAAAATGATTTTGTCCCTGTTGTTCGAAATCAAAGAAGCAGACTTTATTCCAATTAGTGTTGACTGAGACAGGTGTTGCTTTGTTATTGACCTTTAGAGGTTGAATGGGCTGTTGGAAAGCTGTGTAAGCAAATAAATAGCCAGAGGGTCAGCTGGATGGGGTCTGTGTGTAACAGAAGCTGAAAAAAGAGAAGCTTTATCTATTTAGCAGGCGTCCTCCTGCTCCTGAAGTGTCGGGAGCGTCAGGGCGAGAAGCCTCTTTGCGACGGACGACCTTAAGCTCTTAATTGCTTCCTATGTTTTCTCCATCTGCAGGGGGGCCAGGGGCATATACGCTTTCTCTTTCTCATACCTCTACCAACAGAGTGACACAGTCCCACTACACACACATCACCTTTTAGTTTTGAAATTTTTAGGTGAATTTTCCTTTTTGAGATCACATGAGACGTAGACACTGCTGGCAGCACCACCATGATTTTCACTAGATTTTGCCTTTTTTCTGAAAGTGGTGCTTTTATCTTCTTCAGTTAAACCCAAGAAGCAACCACAAATTGTGCCTTGAATTGTAATTCTTCCTTTCAGCCAATAGGTTTTGTTTCTGTGGTAGTTTAAATACAAAAGTCCCTCAAGTTGAGGGCCCACTGTGTGTTATGAAAATCATATTCAATTAAGGTGACTCAACTGCAGTTCAGATAATGGCCACTAGCTGCAAGCTCCAAATAAACTCACCAGAAAAATCATACAGTTTTGCTTCTCTGAATATAAAATCCTATTTTACCAAGAGGTCACACTCACAATGTCCTGTCTTCCTCTCATGTTTTTATCGGCATGTGTTTGGTGGATATATGTTGGGCAGTGTGGAGCTTTTTTCCTTCCAAAGGTGCACAGAGAATGGAAAAAAAGTCAAGGTTCATTTGTTGTTTAACAACTTTATTGTTAGACCATTGTGGTTTGGCTTTTGGCCTTTATCAGGGTCATCCTGTCAGGCAGCAAGATACTTCCACTTTTCCTTCCCTTTCAGAGTTGAACTAATTAAAGTAAGAATTCTTTATTTCTTTGAATGCTTTAAATTGTCTGAAGATGTGCAGCTCTGTCTCAACCTCACCTGTCAGTGGTACTTTAGTGTTGATGATTTTTTTTTGTTTGTTTCTTCCTTTATCATTGAGCCTGAACTCACCTGGATCTTTTCTTTATCTCTGACAGTAGAGAGAATATTCTGTTCACAACCTCTTTTTTTTGGTCAGACATTTTCTTATCCACTTTAGCTTTAGTTCTTCCTTTTAATGATAATTTGCATTGCATTATAATTTGGTCTACTGTGATGATTGTTTGAAAAGCAGAGTTTTTGTAAGAGTAATCAAAGTGGGTCAGAGAGGAGGCTGTAAGTCTCAGCACCAGCTGACATGCAGGACTTTTTTTCTGGCCTCAGCTCTCGTGTTCAAGGGGCTTTCAGTTGGAGGGCGTGTGTGGGAGCTGAGGTGATTATAAAACCCCTTCTCTCCTCTTTTCTTCTTAACTTTTTCACTTTCTCAGCTGTGCTAAGGGACTTTACTTAAAATGCAAATGCAAATCTCTTGCATCGGCTCCTGGCACCTCACTTCATGTCCCATTTCCTTTTCACCTGCTTTCTCCACATTTCAGGATCTCATTTCCTGTCTCCACTTCATTATGTGCCTCGGTTTTGACTTATGTGTCTGCAGCTGAACTTCTGAGGCATGTCATATACATAGTTTAAGTCAGATAGCTAGCAAGTGTTATCACTGAGGTATTAAAAATTGAATCAAACACAACATGCACAAAAACATGACAGTGTGAGGGTTGACCTAAAGATGGCGACATTTCCCCAGTCATAACAGTTTTGCCTCAGTATTTTTCCAGCCCAGTCAGAGAGAAATAGATGGAAAATGAGACAAACTAAAAGTAATGCGTAAAAATTTAAAGATTTAGGGCTTTGAAAAAACATTCTGGGCCCCTATTGCATCACATGATGTGTAACTACACAGTTTGACCACTAGGTGAAACTGGCTTCACCCCCTTGGGGCTTTGTAAACACCAGCACTTGCCCGTTGCTCCGGGCTCACAGAAGGTGCAGAGATATCTGAGCTGTATTGATAACTGAGATAATTAGCCGGCAGCTAAATATCAGTGCTTCATCCCCATCAGTTTGTTTTGGAGTGTATCTGCCCAGTTGTGGCAAAAGAAAATTGCTGATGTAGCTTTAACCAACAGATGAATCAAAGTGATACTGCGGGGGTTTGCTATTTGCTTGTCTCTCCTTATCCGCAATCAGGCTTTTTTTGCTTCTGCATGCAGATTTTAAAGGCTCCAGTAAATAAGAAAGACAATAGTGGCAAGAGTAAGATGTGTGGCCAGAAAACTTTTTCTCAGAAACTGGTGGCTCACATTACAGACGCTACATCAGTTTATTTAACAATCAGTGATTCAGTCATGTTTTTTAATCCACACTTCTTTAGTATGTTTCAACTGTGCTTCACAGAAATACAACACATACAGAACATTAAGTAACAGCTTGAGTAATGTTTGAAGCATTAAAAAACATCACCATGGTAACATTTTACAGGCCTGTGAAGCTTATAAAATTGATTCAGTCGACTGTTAAGAGTCTGTCTGTGGTGGTCATGGTGGTATAATCACCACCATCACACACAATGAAACCTTTTGCATCTTGCCATATTAGTTTCTGCAAAATGACATCAATCGTCTTAAAAGGCGTCTTCTTGTTTAATGAATCTGTTATTATGGTTTCACCACTTAGAAAGTCATTAAATGCCATTTGCTCATAAACATGTAATATTGTTTTTTTTATGCAGAATAAGGGCTCTTGTTTCAGTTTCACATCCTCTTTTTGAAGCACTTTGCTGATCTTTACCAATCTGAATATTTTACTGGGGGTTTGGAAAAATGAAAAGCAGATTTTTCAAATCATAGAGAGCTTGAGGTTTTTCTTTATTCGATCTTTATAGCAGATCCAGGGAGCAAAGTTTCATAGTTGCCGTTTGGGAATGAATGACATCTGCAAAACCATTACGCAGTCTGCAGGAACACATTCACAGTGTCAGTTCAGACTTGTGAAAACTGAAATCAAATAAAAAGTGCAAGAGGATGAAAACCAAGGGAGCATCAGACATCACTGAAATGTTGGGAGGCATGTAAGGAATCTAGTGTGAGCCTCTATGTTTTTTCACCACCACGCATTTTATATTTACTCTGAACTCAGTTTCGGTCTCTACCAACTTTGCTGCTGTGGTAAATATCCAGCTATTTTGTCACTAATTGCTTCACGAGATGGTTGCTAACTGCAGCAATAAGTTGTTGTATTTTTGAGAACAGAGGCAGTGAATTAAACAGTACTGCTGTGGTAAAAAGTAAATGCAGTAAGAAGTGAAAGAAGTAAATTAGCAGTTTCCATGCAGTGATTTTTTTACATGGTTTTAAGTGTTTCTTCTTTAACAAATTTCACAAAGCTTAACAAATTTATGGGACTTATACAATGCAATTCTGACATTTTCTGTTAATACCTATATGACTGAAAACACAAGATTTACTTTTGTTTTGATGATGACTTTTGTGAAAATAAATATGAAATCTGAAGCCAATGAATAAATGCAATTCCTCATGTCATGAAAACCACTTTTTTAACAAACAAGCTGTTTGATTTGTGGACAGAATTGTTGCAACAAACCAAACTCAGCACCAACTTTGACCAATAAAAAAATGAGGACCTTTGCTGGTTAAATTGTGAACCTGCTGCATGTGAAACTGATTTTGCTGCGGCGCTCTCAGAGCCAGAGCTCCTCTATGTTTCCAGCTGGTCGGTGCCGCCGCAGGACACTTATCGACCCTGACACCACTTCTAAAAGAGTGCACACACTCACACACACACACTCGCAGTTACTGCTTATTTCCTCACATCATTTAACGCCTCTGTTGCACCTGGGGTTACCAGACATGGCCTTCTCAGTTACACTTGACTACGCTGGGTCACTCCTCTCTACCAACTGCTCCCAAACCACAGAACTGTTTTATTTCCTCCTGCTTTTTTGGGTTTAGTTATATGAGGACTGTCAGCGTCTCTTTGATTCAACTCGTAGAAGAGATGGAAGTCAACACTTATGATTTCAGCATGTGTTGAAGTGTTCAATCATTTACTGCAAGCAAAGTGCATCATACAAGGTGTGTGTTTGGATGAAAAGTCCCCCCCCCCCTCCTTGGTTCCCCTTAGTTAGAAAAAATGCAACAGAACAGACTTGTTGGAGGTTCTTATGGAAGATATGACATGAATTAGTGCCCTCTATGGTGCCTCTTCAGTTAACAAAAAGGTGTTAAATAAATTGAACTGTATGTTAGAATTAGATTGGTTTCCACGTGTCTCTGAATTGTTTAAAAGTTAATATTGTTTTAAATGCTTTTTTTATTTTTCCCTCATGTCTTCTTCATTCATCTGCTTCCTTTGTGTGTGTGTTCTCGTCTGATTCGTTCTGTGTGTGAACTGACTCATCAGTGAGGAAAACTCAGTGTAATAAAGTTGCTTTCTGTACTGAGTAGCATTTCACTGACCTGTAAAGAAGTCTGACGACCTGACAGAAGACTGTCAAGAATACACTGGAAGAAAAACCATTGTAGTTGTGCTCTTCTTCATATAAACGAATGTGCAATATTATCATTTACTGTCACTGCAGAGAACTGACCTTTTCAGAACATTACATTTAATTGAGTTGACTTTTTTGTTTATTTAGTGACTTTCACTCTACTTTTATGCTGTATTAGATGCCGATAGCACAAGCTGCAGGATTTTATGTGCATGAATTTTACTGAGTGTCAAAATAGTTTCCTGTATGTTTCTTCTTTTATCTTATGTTTGTCATCTGATTGGTTTCTATCAAATATCTCTATTTTATCTATTTTTATAAGCCATTAATTTGCTAAGTTTTAAAGTCTCTTGGTTTAGTAACGTAAAAGAATATAAAACAATTATAGTGTTGCTTTAAATTCCTCTTCAGCCCTGCAACACAGTAAACATACTTTTGGAAATAAACTTCACAGTCAAGCGACCTCTTCTCATGCAAACAGCTACACTATCAGCATAGTGGCCTCATCTAATATGACACACGATGTTTGAAATACCAACACAGCTTGTCAATTTTTCCACTGTAACAAGAAATGCTTGTCTCATGGAAACAAGCCTGAAAGTAGCCAAATTCATGGAAAGTCCCCACAGGCCGCCTCTGCCCCGGGCTGCTCTGCACCCACCATCACTTTCTGTTTTCCCACAAAACACCAAAGACGTCGTCTGCAAAACAAAACGTGCACAAAGCCAAGCGGCTTCACTCTCGCGAGAAGAGTCGTCCGGATCACTTTATCTCAATAGAGCCAGAGTTGAAGTGTTCCCCTGGGAGCTGTATGATGAGGAATTAACCAATCACAGCTAAACTTTCACTCCCTGCAACCAGAAGAGAAGTTGGACTCACACAAGTGAGGGTCTGCTGGGGTCAGAAACATGAGAAGCGCTTGGCTTTTTATCTTCTGAGCGTTGAGTAACACAAGCCGGTGGGAGAGTACAGAAGTATTTGCGTGTGAAGTATTAAAATTAATAAGCGTTTCCTGCTTCCATTAGCACACATCCATATTTTTCCAGAGACTGTGCGTGACCTTTCTTTTTTCTTGCACACTCTTCTTCATCTCCTGTGGTGCTGTTATCTTATTCCTCTGACTCATCCCTGAAATGAACCGATCACACAGAGCATCCGTTTCACATGTCAACAAAACGCTTAACTCCTCTGTTTTCTCTTCCAGTTTGAAGCAAAAAAATCAAACCTTTTTGTCAGGATTTTCTTTAAGTCCACAGGTGAGTGAGCATTTATGTCATCTTAAGGGAAGCCAGGATGACATTTCTCTTTAGCATGATGTTAGTTTTTACGAAATAAAACAGTGTTGTGCAGGTGCCTACCACATGCATCAAATTACAAGCAGTTAACGCAGCTGTTTGCAGATTGAGTTCTGTTCTGTTGACTGAAAAAACTACTCAAGATGAGCAACAAGTCAATGACAACAAGTCTATCAGTCCACTTGGCAGAGGTGAACACATTCGACAAAGCTTAAGACAGGTATATTGATGATGTACCATCAGTGAAGTGGAAGAAATAAGCTTTCTTAATTTTACAGATGACACCTGCTCTAAATAAAATATACAAGAATATATAAAATATCGGATGCACAAAGGACAAAAGGACAAAAAAATGGGGTTGTAAAACATCATAAAAAGGTTTGCATAGAATTTATCAGTGAGGTTAAAACTAATTGTCTGCAAAAAAGAGCAAACACCTCTGTGAACATCTGTAGCCACAATCAACACTCAAAGTTCCAACTCTGTGTGTGACACTGAAGTCAAACGAACAAGCCTCGATGCTGTGTTTACTGCCTGTTGGTTAATGAGAACTATTTTTTGACTATATAATCAGAAAGCAGTTTTACCATCCAGTGAACAGCCTTTTACTTTCTCTTTAAAAAAGATTTATAATTGCAACTCAGCCACCTAACCAGTCTGCTTATGAATAGATGCACTTTGTCTTCCATAAAGACTGATATTGTTTTAAGTTGTTGCGCCCACTTTTTAATCTGCTGGTTCCCAAACTAAAAGCCAATTAATACAAATATAAATGAAGAAAAAAACAAATGTCTGCAACACAAAATAAAAAACATTTTTCTCTGTGTTTGCATGAAAAATAACTCCATAGTTTTATCCCTCTGTGGTTTAAATATCTGAGGAGGAAGAATCAACTTTGGTTGAACTTGATACTTTATTTTATTGCTTTCTTTTTTATTACTTAATCATTTTTTTATACCTCATGTGCTTTACTCTCATTGTTTTACAGTTTTACACATGTACATAATTATTATCAGCTTCAAATGCTGTTCAAAAAGCGAGCGCTTGTCACATCAAATGAAAGTCTAAAGATTTGCATTTTCAACCTTTTCTGTCATTGTTGTATGTTGTGCAGCTGCTTCAGCTTCATATGTTTCCATGTACAGTAGGATACTAAAGGTTTGATGCAGGAGCATGCACAAGAAAACCCATTTTCCCCTCAGCAGAATGTAACTTACTCGTTGGTTCAGAGAAGAGCGTTAAAGATTCACAGTGCAGTGAGAGATCTCTGTATGTAGACGAGATGTTGAAGGCACAAAGCATATTTATCTGTCAGGGCTGGCAGAGAGTCAAACTGACCCTCAGGTTTCCACTGAGCTCCTGAGATGCGGCCAAACTGCGATCCAGCTTCCCTTTGAGCTCCATGATTTATTGAAAGAAACGATGACTCTTTACTGCACCCATTTCTTTCCTTGGATCCCCGACGGGCCGCCGTGGCAAAGGTGAGATGACTTCCTCTGCCATCTTTCACTTGAAAGATTGTGCACTATTCTCTTACTTTTTATTTATTTTTTTTACAACCTAGATCATATTTTATGTAGTTTTGGCAAATTTCCTTTTCAGTTCATGTAAGATTTAGAAAACTAAATCTCAGTTTTTACAGAGAAAAGGAAAATCACATTGGACATTTCTGCTTTGACTTCCAAACAAGTGGCTTAGATAATACCATTAAACTGTGGGTTTGTTTAAAACCTGCTTTCTCAGCTTATCATCATCAAACGGTCAATGTCAAGGTTAAGTGTTATGTGCAAAAACTGTTTTCCATCACTGAGAGTTGGAAAAAAAGGTGTAGTCTTCTGTTCTGTCTCTTTAATATAAAGTGAAACAAACATGTCAGGTTGAAACGTCTCATCTTACTTAAGCACTTTCAGTGCCTAAATAAAGTATAATAACCATTAGATTCATTCATCAAATAATTTGATCTTTCCAGTATAAAAGTAAAAAATTTGAAACTTTATGGCTCTTTAACAAGTGAGAGGTTTGAGGAGGGTTCCTCAGTTTCATATCACTATGAACCAGATCTTATTGCACTGTGGATTTTCGATTGAATAAAACACTGGCTTTTTGCTCATGCAAATTGCAACACTTTTCATAGTTTCTGTTTT
>JAQNCA010000027.1:5642796-5664943 GCA_029783725.1 Acanthurus tractus
TGCTTGCAGGGCCTACATGTCCCAAGATGCATCGTGTGGGAGCTTGTGACACACATGCCCACTGAGCAAAGCAGATAGCTGTTCTTTAACATTACCTCACTGGTGCCAGAAGAGAAACAAATTTTTTTAGCAGAATGCAACTTTCTTGGTCAGTGTAGCTAGCATGCGCTGAGGAATTTATTGCTGCAATAAACTACATTTACCATCAACACTGATTAGACATCTACATAAACAGTGGCCTATTTTACCTTTAACTATTCACTCATTTCCCTTAAAAACAACAAACTAACTACTTGTAATGTGACAGACACTCGTCAGCTCTCTATGGCTTTTACCCTTTTTTAGCTCTTTTTATTTTTACAACACATTAAGTGCCAGGACTAACTATCTCTAAACCACAATGCAGGAATAACTCTGTTCTTATTTCCATGTCTCACTCATGAATCAGCAGCTGGTGAGGCTGAGTTTTTGCTTGGACCAGTTAGCTTGGTATTTAGGCTTGTAGCTTTGTGGTGCATATATATGAGACCTCCTACAGTTCTCACTTTAAAAAGCTCAAGCAAGGAAGGTTTAAATTTACAGCCATAGTGGGAGTTTGGTTGTCTAGTTAGCTAGAGGTGATAACTCAGCAAGTTGTTGTAATTTCAGCCAACATAGTAAATTGTCACTTATTAGAAAAAAAAAATCCTGTTTTTGTCTGCATCTGTCTGAAATCAGAAAGAGGTTGTCTCAAAAATTACAGATCTTATTCAGGTGTTGGATAAACAAAACCAGCAGCAACAGCAAAATGACAAGTAGATTTACCAGATAAGAGCAAACCAGCAACATGGACACTAAAATCTGACTGTCACAGTTAAAGACACTCCTCTGCTTTTGAGACAAAAAAATCTATGAGCGATTTGTAAACAGCGGCTCAAAACACCTCAGCAGATAAGAAATGGAAGCCAGTTTCTTCATACTGTATTATACAGGAAACAAAATGTGTTGATGTGAAAACAGAGAGAATAGCACAGGCTTTGTTGACTAAATAAGGCCAAAGTGTCACAGTGGTAACAGGTTCTGTCAGACCAACTCCAAGGTTAAAGCCTCGCCCTGCACCTTCAGGGGTCAGTTGGTTTCCACTGACGTAAAATCTTATTTAGGTAACATTCACAGTGAAAGGCAGGAGACAGAGAAGCTGCTGAACAATTTTCAGCCTACTTTATGTAAGAATATAGGCAGGTGAGGCGAAGACTGTTTGGTATGAATCACTTTTAAAGCTTTGTATTAACATCACAATATGTGTTGCCTTACTAATTACCTGCTGAACCTGCAGGTCATGTCACCAAAGTCAGTGCAGCAGTAGCAGAGGAGTCAATGACCTTTCAGTCAAGCACAGATTGTTGATGCAGTCTTATCAGGACATAAAACAATATTATAATATAAATATTGTGAAGTTTGCAAATTTAGAGCTCTTTGGTTCAAAGTACTCCAGAGTTTCTGATGACTGGAAGCTGCTGGTCCTTGTTTTGTTACAGATTGTTGACAGGATACACAGTCCCGTGGTTTCTCTTCATTCCACTGACCTAAAGTCATGAAGTTGAGCTTAGCAGCAGTGCAGGAGCAAAGGAAAGGAGGGAGACTGGTGTCAAGTACACATGTAAACAACAGAGGTTTCAAAATGTTTAAAAAATCAGCTCTGCAAATCTTTCTTAATAAAGGAAATTCTTTCAACAACAAGCCTCAGTAATACACACATGCTGTGTCTATCACATACTCACACTCACACTGTAATTTAAGTGTTAAGTTTGCTACTTTTTCAGCTGAGAAAAATATAAATGCAGGCTTATCTTTGAAGAAATCTTGAACTAAAGTCAAGTGATATTTTAGCAGGTGACAATCAGGGTGAAATGTTTTTAAACACATAAAGCTCCATGTGGCTGCAATTTGCTATTAAAAAGTAAAGAAAAATGAGAAGAAGCAGCCAAGCATTACAATTTTTAATTCCAGAGAGAGCACAATTACTGTATTAGATTTGAGACAACATTACTTTGCACATTGAAAAGAAATCTCCACAGTAGTAATAGTAGCATACATCCAGTGCTTAACCACTGATATTCACTTTTCATTCACACATGAGCACCATCAGCTCGTCAAGTTGAACCTAGTTTCCCACTTTGCTGACGCAGACACAGGATGTTTCCAGTTTGAAGTTTGACTGCTGGTTTGAGGACAGATTATTAAATCTGTCTTTCATTGTGTAAACACAGACTGCAAAGTCAGTGGCCAAATGATGCGACATCTCTGTGCACAAAGTGCAGCCTGAAAAGCTCAGACTGAAAGGATGTTAACTTGAACTGACTGGAATCATCAGCAGGAAACAGGACAACTTAGCCAGTTTGGTGATCAAAGCAGCAATCGATTTACACCATGGTTGTGTTAAAATATACAATATACTACACTCTAAGACTAAAGTGCACACTTAAGTGCACAATCTGTATTTTTCTGCTGCTAGAGCTCTCTCAGTCAGATCATAGAAAGAACCAGGCAAGGTTGCATCCAATGATCTTGGAAAGTGTGATAGCCTAATACAACCATTTTGAAAAGGTGTGGACACTCTCCACAGTGGCTTTGCAGAAATGCTGCCCAAACTTTCAGAGCTGCCGCATAAAATTAAGCCTCTAAACAAAGTATAAAAGCAAAAAAAAAAAATTGTAAGTTAACCAACATCCCACACCACAAAGACTTAAAAAAACATGAATGTTAGGACATACATACTTCCACTGATCACTACATGTACTGCAACCCTTCAACAAAAAATAATGTGATAATATGTTGTATTATCATGAAAGACACACACTCATGTAACACAAATTCAACTAAAATCTGACAAAAGCACTGCCAATCAACCTTAAACCTGCCATGGCTGACTTTTGCCTTTTGGGGGCAGCAGAAACAAAGTGTGAACATAATGTTGACAACTTTGGTAAACATGTTAGCAAACAGTTATATACACATCTAGTAGTTAGAGAGCCACATGAACCCCTTTTGGAGATGTGTCTCTGTTGTTTGGTACTGGGCAGGAAATGAGAAGTGGTATCAAAGTTTTCCTCTTAGAACAGCTAAAGTAAGTCAGAGCAACAGTAAAAGTTATGGATGGACAGATAAACATTGAGTTGAGAAACGTTGATTGGAGCTGCAGATTCAGGTGATAATTCTCTGTAAGTCTGTTCGTATGAGAGACCATTATTATATTACTAAGTTATTGAAGAACCTCCATCGCCAATATTAAAATATATGTAGTGAAAGTTTGATAAATATTAAGCACTAACTCATTCCATGGTATTTCAGCGTTGAAGATCAAATATCTTGGTCATGTACACCAAAGTATAATTAAATTTTACCTCAGTAATGCAAGTATTCTGTCAAACACCAAGAACACAGGTTATTGAAAGCCATTTAAACCTAAACAACGAACTGCAACTGTTTCATAGTTTTTCTACAAAATGGACATTTGCTGTGACTACAGATTTATTTCCACCTGATCACTCACCTTCTGTGTTATTAAAGTTTAAGAACAAATTTTCCTACACTAATGTTATTACTCAGAGGCATTTACAAATAAGCATGGGAGGGGGGGCAGAGGAACACAGCACAGTACAACCAAATAATCTGTACACTTAAAAATGTTCTGTGGTGCCACATTTTATGCAGCTTCAAAACATTTTTGTTGCATAAATACAATAAAATTGAACGACACTGTATAGAATTTAAGGAATAGTTACTGGAGTTATTAAAATGTCTTTATTGCGTTTGTTATCAGATTGTCTTTTTTCCTTGGCTGTAAATACATGCTTCCCTCTAAACATAGTCGTTCTGTTTGCCCAGGGGAGGGCTGTATATCAGGGAGTGCACATTTGAATACACTTTGATGGGTCTATGCAAATTGCAGCTTTTAAGTGTTAAACTTGGCAATCATGGTGTTTACTCTAGTTAGCGTAAGCCAGGTGCGGTGGTCATTTATCAGTGGAGAGATTTACAGCTGCACCATCTGCACTGTCCTCTACATGCAGTGGTGCTCATGAAGCAACAGCCACAACTGACCTCTTTTTTCCATTCATACTGTAGTTACAAAACAACAGTGAACAAAAACAGAGGGACTGCAGACGGCAGCAAAGACAACAGCTCTGACAGAAATAACATTTGTAATAAGCCCAGTGTGAAAATACACGGGAGAGGATCCTGATATTTTCTTTGGGTGACAATGCAACACAAAGTGTTTTTCCATAGCATTTACATGAATGTTTAGACTGGCAAATGCCCTGCAAAAGCTTAGCAGGTGGAGAAGATGCTGATGTTTGTGTTTTTCTTAATTTAAAGACATTTTTTTGGATGACAAAATTGAGTTTTCACAATTTCACAAAGTCTTTTTAAAAATAGCACAAAAAATTGACATTAAATTGTACAAAATACAAGTGCAAACACACCAAATTCAATTAAAGTCTCTTTCTCTTTTCCTCTCTTGGTTCTTCTTGTTCTCAAGGTTCATCAGTCCAAACACTGGCTGCTCAAAGATTTACAATTATTTGCATAAACTTGCAAATTAGGGCTATCATCTGGATTTGAAAGTGAATGAATTTGCCTTTCTTCTTGATCCTTACGTGAATGTTTCAAAATTATTCCAGAGAAGACGAGACACACCTTCGAGAAGCAAATTGACATGAACACGATAGGTCTTTACAATGACTGGTTGAAACAAAGAAAATACAGTACGCAGAGGTGATATAACCTCTCCTCTCAAAAAACAGAAATCTCCTTTGTTGTCACTTCTCCCTCAGGGCTGGTTTAGGAGGCCTGTTTTATGGACCTGAGGAGAAGGTTAAATGTTTACTTTGAGCCACAGACTGACTGTTCACATCTCTTGTTTGGTGCCTAAATGTCAGTTTGTGTCACAAAAACGTCTTTCTTTTCCCACTTTGAGCAGTGCGGAGATGCTGGAGGATACTGAAACAACAGAAAACAGGAGCACAGGTGCCAGTCGTAGAAATAACTGTTCTGTTCTCAACCCTCAGGAGGCAACAGGTTGCTATACAATGGACAGATTGTGTTAATATTGGCCTGGAGTGAGTGTGTGTGTAACCACAGTTGGAGGTTCAGACACAAAGAAATTTTCATGATACAGCTGCTTTAGACTGAATTGTATGTAGCTTCCTATTTCCCAAAGTCATATAGTCAAATATTCGAAGTTCTACACAATTCTTCTGCACCATTGCCTTCATACATCCAGAGCCAGATCACTAAAACTAGACATACATCAAAGTATAAAAGTATTATAAAACTATTTAAAAATACAACTTTGATCTAAACTATGACTAGGATACTTCTGTTATAAAAAACACACAGGAAACCCTTGATCAGCTTTTCTTGCATATTGAGATTACACGAGGTCACTTTATCATGATTTATCTACCATAGGGGCATCCCAGAGGGCGCTTATGTGATTTTTTTTTTGCATAAGCAGCATGTGAGCATACCTTTCTTGTTTTGCCCTCATTTTACAACTCACATTGTTTGCTGCAGTTCTGCCACCTGTAACAAATTTTCTATCTAGATCATTTTTTCCATGTCTGAAAAACCAAAAAACACCTTCCTGTTTTACCTCCTTATATTTTCAGATTTTTAACTTACTGAACAGCTTCTACCTCCAAAGTCAAACCAAAAAATGCCCAAACAATTTATGCCAGTGTGTTAAAACATATATCACCCAAGCTCGTACATTTCAAGACTGTGTACATATGTGTGTCTGGGTTTTCATGATATTACCAGACCCCCTTCAGCCATGAGCCACCAGCCTTTCGCCCCTATCGGCCCCTAGGCATGTCAGCCCTAACAACATGGTAATTAAGTGGGAGCTACTTGTCAAAAAGCTGCAGTGCTACACATTTCTTATTGGATTACAAGGTGCTGGGAAGGAATGCATGAACCAGCCGGTGTTCCTCTCCCTGCTGCTGGTAGAGACCGAGTGCAACAACACGGGTGAAAATGAATAGGGATCCTACCCTTTCCTTCACGCCCGCTGATCGCAGATGCAAAATACAGCATGTGCCATTTATTTTGAGAGTCAAAATAACCCACCATGTGATTATTCTATGAATACGTGTTTGAGTTTGTGGTGCTTAATAGATTCTTAATGTGCAAAGGATTGTAGCTATCAGATTGGCCGAGAGTTACTGGCGTGACAACAGCAACAGGAGAATGGATGGCTTGCTTCAACACCTGGAGAAGGGTTCATAGGTGTGTATGTGTGTGTGTGTGTGTGTGTGTGGATCTTACAGGTTGAGTCAACTCAGGCGGCAATAAAGCAATAAACCAACCACACAGTCACTGGCAGGGCAGCCAAATGCTATATGGGCACGAGGGCAGAAGAAGAATGGAGCTGTTGTATCATAGCAGGGGAAGTCCGCACTTCATATTTCATCTGTGTGATGATCACACCATTGTATTTTTATTTTGTTGGACTGTTCCAAGAAACCCATACATATGATTTACTTTTGAACTTCTCTCCAGGCTGCTAAGTCTTTGCTCACATGTATCAACAACACTGAGTCTGTGTCTACTACAGCCATGCTAGCAGCCCTGATGCTGTACTTTAGCCTAAATGCTATCAGTGTGCTATCTGTGTGCTAACATGCTAAAAATGATGTTTGAATTCCTAAAATTTAAAATTTTCATTGTTTACCACATTCATCATCTTAGTTTAGCATGTTAGTATTCTAACTTTTAGCTACACAAAACAAACTACTACCTAACGCTGAAAGACAACTTCAATCAAACAGTTATTGTTTTATGCACCCAAGGAGAAACTAATGCAAATAAATGTAACATTGTGATGGTGCTTGATGAAAAGACAGATGATCAACAAAGATTTTATAATCCTACCTGTAGAAATAAATGTCTCAGAAAGATTTTATAAAAAACCCATCTGATAGAAAGACCTTTGCTAAAGACTTTTGCTTAAAACAACAAATGTCAACCACGTTTGAGTTCACCAAAGCCACAAGGATTTATCCTCTGGGGATAATGAATGTTTGTACAAGCTATCATGACGGTCCGATCCAACCATTGTGTGAATGTTTAATCTGGACCAAAGTACTAGACTGACTGGCTGCTAACATGGCTAAATAAGTTTAGGGGAAGAAAGGTTGTAAATATAGACAAGATATGTTCAATGGTTTATGGTGTAATGACATAAGTTGACAAGCCATACAAAATTTTTAGTTTTAGCTCTTCATACTTAACATTACCATTAAACATTTGCTCCACAGTTTTAGGGTTTGGATGCATTTTCTGACTATTTTATAGCATTTTTTTTCATTTACTTACATGAAACGTCAATCATTCTTTGATATTTTTTAAATATCAGCACTTCATTGATAATGCTGAGCAAACCTTTGACATCAGACGGACATGGAAAGAAACCAATGGCTGCTTATGAAGGCAGGAAGGAAAAAGAGAAAGTACATGGAAACCTGATACCAATGTGTGAGTCACCTGCATCACAAGACTTCGCTGGTGTGAAAGTTACAAAGTGTTATTCTTGGGTCAAAGTAATTACTCTTGTAGTTTTGTTATTATTTATTAATTTAAGTGCTTTTTCTCCATATTTCTGTTATATTTCTGTCGTACAACACTGTACTCATCTGTGCTATACCTGAATCCCATATTGTTTATGTGCCACCACAACAGAACATTGATAGACTAGAATAAGAGTAACTAGAATTTTTTTCCACCATGTTGTCAGGAGTTGAGGAGTAGTCAAGTAATGTTATTCCTCACCAATCTAGAAATCATTTCTTGATACACCTGACTTTGTGCACATATGTAATGTTGACTCAGGGAAGGACAAAATGAAAATTGTTTCACGCTTTTGTCCAAAATATCAAAGGTAATGTGTAATTTAAAAAACAGCTGCACTTCAGCTTCACTTCATTGTAATTTGCATAATTATTTTATAAGATTTATGTCTATTCTTTTATGTAAAGTTATTTTCTCCTTACATGTAACAAGAAAGATTTGGATTTTGTTTTTCAAAATACTAGAAATTAGGATAAAACATACAAAATTTTCTGATGTGGTCTTTTAAATGCAGTTTCATGGCATTTATCACAAACACATTAGTCTGTGTAAGCAACAAACTGAGCTTTGAAACCAGAGCCAGGAAAGACAAGATTCCCAGAACATGCTTGTGTGTGTGTGGGTGTGTGTGTGTGTGTGTGTGTGTGTGTGTTTCTTTTCCCAATGTCACAGCATGAAGGAAAGTCATTTAGTCTCTAAATGGAGCAAACGACACCTGCAGACTCCAAACAAAATGCTACTGTGTGAACTACAACTGTTGATAAGAGGATGGAGGAGGACTGTGGAGCAGGACAGGGGGAGGAGGACAGGGAGAGGTAGTGAGTAAACATACCCAGTCCACTCTGCTGACATGTCAAATCTCACACTTTGGGAATGAGACAGTAAGGACTTCAGCAGATACTTATCAGTGGCGGTTAGTGCAGACAAACACTGTCACCTTCTGCTCAGCAGCCAACTGCTGTCAGAGCAGCCGTGCATGAACACACTCACACACACAAACATTCTGACATACAGCAACATTTACACACACATTGTTGAGTCATAGACAGAATAATGGCTTCTTTGAGCTTGTGCTCAATTCCAATATTTGATACATAAGGGCTGTAAATGTTGAAGATGGGTTAAGGAAAGAATTATAATTTTCAATTTGCCAATAAGATGTCGGGAAAAATAACTTAAGTACTTTACCTAAGTAAAATTTCGAGGTACAAAACTGAAATATATCCAATAAAACCCATTTTATGCTTTTACTTCACTACATCTGTGTGGGAAATATTGCACTTCCTACTTGACCACATGTATTTAATTGCTACTGTAACAAGTTAGTTGGATTTTATATACAAAAAATATTTTATGAAAAACTTTCTTAAAGTGTGTTCGTTAGATTAGAAAAATTGCAACCTTGAAGGCCTCATATTTTCACACTCTAAACAGGGTCATTCTGCATAATGAGTACTATTACTTTTGATCCTTTAAGTGCTTTGTGATGTTCAAATGTACCTTCAATCAAGCAAAATATGTAAAACTTAAGTGGTATCTTCAGATTATAAACGAAACTGGAACATTCAAACATATGATAAAGACGTCTAATATTTAGTGTAAATGTGTATTTTTCTTTTTTTCATAATTTTTTTCTTTTCCACGTCTGATATTAAACCAACTGTGAGAGCACATATTCTTCTCTTTCTGCCCCTTTGTCTGTCTCTTGCTTCACACACATACACACATACACTGTAAAAAAAAATGTGATACCAGAGGCTAAAATGATGTCAGCTCTCTGCAGTGACACAAGATGTCAACATCAGACCAAATCTAATTACAGCAGCAACAAGTCTCTTTTAAACAATCGCACATCCACAATCTCCTCATGACAAGAGATTTCTCAGTGGGCTTAAGAGTGAAAATGAAAAAAGCAAAGTGACAAGAAAAATAGAGCTTTTGTCAAAGAGTCGAGTGGTTTGGCTGCAGATTCACACTGATGAAATGTGAATGCTTGTGCCAAAAGAAGAGATTAGTGGCAGTTTTTTTCAACCTCTCGTCTTGTTCATTATTGCACGGATCAGTGTTCTGCAGCTTCTGTGAAACCCATGCTTGGAGCTGTCTTTCAGCAGAGACACACACCCACACATACACACACATGCACACATTGCACACACACCACACAGCCCGTAACTGGAAAGGAATGAGTTGAGAAATGCATCTTGAACGGATGAGATGATGCTGCTCACAGGGTTATCGAGTGTGATCGAGTGAGTATCGAGTCTACATCCATTCTGTCACATCCACACTTCACTAATGTCTTCTGCTTGTGCAATTTGTGTTTACGCAAATACACAATGTCACGAAAAGAGCATTTCTTCAGCAACCCTCAGTGAGGCTGAGTTTACAGCTTTGCGATCTTCTCTCTCATAATGTTAAACATTTGTCAATTGTATTATGACCATCATGTTTTAGAGAAAATTAAGCTATTTTCTCTCAAGTTAATGGCCCTATACAAAGAGTCTGAAAAGAAATCCTATACTAATTCTTTTATATCAATGTACTGCACTTTAGATTTCTACAAATTAAGTCAGGTTTTGGCCGTTTAGTTACAGTAAATTGAGTCCTAAAAAAAAAATATGAAATCCAAATTGAGTTGTGTTTTGTGATTTAAATGTACGTATATATGCCATAATCTTTAATAACTGTATTTCTAGTTTTTAGAATTGTCAAATGATAATTAGGAGTTAATGTTTCTGCTATTGTTATTTTTTTTCAAACAACACACACTGAAAACTGAATATATGCACTTATTTTGTAAATTCTAACATTCATAATATGCATCAAATTTAAGATTTCACAAATCTACAAATAATGTTTGATTTGACCTCTTTCCTGCTTAACAATGCAATGCAAATCTAATTGTGGTAATCTATTACCAACCAAAATAGTTTTTCAGTCAGTCATAAATGTCCTGCTTTGTGTGAATGTTTTGCTAAGTATGAATGTAAAAACCTTGTGAGGGGGTACAGACTAACTTCTGACCTAAACAAAAACCTGTTCACAGTTAAACGTGTTAGAACTTGAGCATAAAACGAAATACAAGACTTTTTATGGAAAGAGTTCAGTCATATAAAGTTTATTGACATGAGGAAAACATTGGGATAATGTTTAAATACTTTACACAATAAAGTTATTGAACATGCACATGTAAAATATAATATATTGTACATAAATATTGTTGTGAGAAAAAAAAAAAATCATTTGCGGCTGGTTTCATTTCTGATGCAGTGCCTGTTTGTCTAAGATTTTGTTTGACCCCCCCCCCCCCAAAACCACAACTGGAGATGCCCCCTAACAGAGACAAACCTGATGTTTCTAGTGCAAGAAAAGACACTTAATGGAAATTAATGGAATGCTCGACTCATAGCGGGTGTGGGTCGTTTCAGTATGGCTTCCACGGAGAAGGACAAAGACTCGCCAGACGCCATTTTGGTCCCCACAGGCTTGGAAAGAAAGTCTTTGGCGTACCTGTCAGTGATTTTAACGGCATGAATGTCCTTAGAGGAGCCCTCCCTGAATTTGCGGGCGGCCTCCTCTAAGAGCTCTTTGCAGTATGGAGACCTGAGCTCCGAGCCTGCTCCGCCGCTGTTTTTTTCGTTCAGCGAGTGTTGGATAAGCGGGCGTAAGGGGTTAAGTTTCATGGAAAGCTTAGTGCTGTCCTTGCTCAGCTTGTTCAGGACCTGACTGGAGTTTTGGGAATGAGAGTTGTTTGGGAAGGACTGTCCGAAGCTTCTCTTCGGGGGAGAGAAGGCTGAGCACTCCCTTTGGCCCCCCTTGGTGACACTAGGAGGTTTGGGATCAACCCGTTGGGGGTCTGACGAGTCCTGCAGTGCAGCAGCTCGTGATCCCTCCAGTTTAGCAGCAAGAGCAGCTGCAGCCTCCTGCTCTGGCGGCTGGCTCTCGGCTGGCATCACCTTGGGCTCCCACACGGCCCCTGGCTTCATGTTCTGCACCGCCGTGGCGTTAAACAGGCACTGCTGGTAGAGCAGGGCGTCCCCCAGGTTGGCTGCACTGCGGGGCCACATCATGAAGCTGCTTCGCGATGGCTGCAGCGGATAGTGGCAGTAGGTGGTGGCCACGCTGACGTTAGAGGATATGAGCTCAACATTGGCTGAGCCAGCAGGGTACTGCATGGACAGATCCAGGCAATTAGGACCGAGGAAGTTGCACAGCTCTTTGGGCTGTGGCTCAACCTGAGCCCCTGGCGAGTAGGCTGTCTTGTAGTTGTATTCTGCAGCATGGTGGACCATGTTGTTGGGGAAGAGGAGCGGACCTGTTGCAGTCTGGCCGTTCTCCAGCAGCTCTCGTTCTTTGTACTCCCGCTCTAGCATGATGGTTTCCAGCTCCTTGTCGGCAAAGGCCCTTCTCTTCCTCATGCGATCGCTCAGCGGAGGGGGGAGAGACGGGTTTGCCGTCAGGAATGGATCAGACTGCACAGGACGGTATCCTGAAAACAAAAAAAACCCCATTTAATTCAAATGTGTTTATGACAGTCAGTGGGTTTTGAATTACAGCTCATGCATGCATGCAGGAATGTTAACAACACTGGAAAACATGCTAAATTTCTACAAAGGCCTAAATATTCAGCCTTAATATAAATCACACTCAGCAAATAAATCATCTTTTATATGTTGTGACAATGCTGAAGATGCTAATAAGTGAACTTATTGTGTGCCAAAAAAAGGTATCAAGTCACTGCTAATAGATGTTAACAAGTCAGTATCGCTGTATTGTTTTTGTTAATGGAAAAGTTAAATTCCAAGGCAAGCTACAGAAGAAACAGATGTTTTATCAGAGTTAAACAGAGGAAGAAGATGAGCCAAGAGAAAACAGACAAAGATCAGAAACCTCTCAAGCAAAGAAATAAAACATGTTTTTCTTCGTCAGATCTGCTGCCTTACCTTCGAGGATGCTTTTGGCGAGCATGGTTGACGGTCGAATATGTCGCTGATATATCGTCCTCCTCTCTGCTGGAATTTGTTTCCCAGATATTCCCTTTTTATCCTGTCCAAATTGAGAAAACAAAAAAAAATAAATAAAGAGGTGCTTTTAAGATGTTTTTCTTTACCGTTTGAAAGTGACTGCTTGGTTATGGCTGAAGTCACATGTGTTTGAATAATATAATCCAACATCTTAATAGAAATATACTTCAAATGTGGTTTATTATACTATTTTCTGATTTTTTTGTACAGTCATAAAAACTGCCTTTAAATAGGTTAAAGCAGGATCACTCTGTTGAGCAAAAGAACCAGAGACATAGGCCAATCAGTTCTCCTAAATTTAAAGATGACTCTTATAAATGTTAAATGCATTAAGTTTTGGCATTTTAATGGAACAAAAAATAACAAAAAAAGGGATATTTTTTTAACTGTTTTACATCTAAAAAAA
This sequence comes from Acanthurus tractus, assembly GCA_029783725.1. NCBI lineage: Eukaryota > Metazoa > Chordata > Actinopteri > Acanthuriformes > Acanthuridae > Acanthurus > Acanthurus tractus. The sequence continues at coordinate 5,655,841 of JAQNCA010000027.1, forward strand.
ATGTTACATCAATCAGCAGTATTTTCTTAACACTGCAGATATTAATATATTTATTAGCTTAGAAATACGCGCGCACAGTAAAATTTACACCCTGCAAACCCACACACACACCTAACAGAAAACTTCCATCTGGTATCATCTTTAAAATACCACAGCTGACGGGATTTATTATTTTACCGCAGACATTCTCAAATATTTCAATGTCACCATAGCCAAAACTCATATAAGGGTAGCAGAGCCCAAAATAGGTTGGATTTTATTTTGAGGAGATCATATGTGTAACTGCCTATGTCAGAGAAAGAGTGACAGAAACGATGATCAAAGCATTTCTCTTTCCTATCTTAAATTATACTGTGTAGCAATGCTTTTATTTTCGCTAAATACTGAGTGTTTATTGGCTAAGACAACATTTACAAACCCTCAGGGATTCTTTGACACCACTGATTGACATCTATGTACATTCAGTCAATCAAAGAAATAAAAACAAAGCACACATTAAACAGCTACATTTGTTGCCAAACCCTCAAGTTTAATCTGATCCATGATAACCCTAACTTAAAGTCGTGATAAAGCGAGCCCTGCATCCTGAATCGGAAGTGTCATTTTGGCTGGAAAAACAATAAAACTGTTTTTTAAGCAGCTATTGCTTCATTTTGAAAAATTCATTCAGCTACTTTAAGGTGACTGAAAAAAGAGAGGATGCATGTTATTCTGTTGCATTCAAGAAAAAAATGGAATTTAACACCAAGTGAACCTTAAAAACATAATGCACTGGTGGTTTGAAACCCTCTAACACATCTCACAGAAAACCTCCCACTGTTGTTTATTGTTTGATCCTTCATGTGCCCTCAATTTAGAAGAAATATCAGGGTACGTAAAGCTTTGCTGCTGAGGCTCTTTGATTTTTTGACAGGGATTGTATACTTTGATTCACTGGCTATATGTGTTGTTGCGAAGCTTCAGCTAAAATGAATTAAAAAAAACAATTTGAAACAAGTTTGTCTCAATTATGAAGACATTATTATGAGATTTCTTAAAGTAAATGACCTAATTTTTAATTTACTCGAAGAGTAATCTTACATCAAGTCACTTTTTCACCACAATGTAAAGGCCGGACTAAAGTCTGAGGCAGGGAAACAAGATAAACTACCAAGCACTATAGGTGCTGTTGGAATTGCCATAAGCTGGCCACACAGAAATATACACAATTTATACAATTTATAACTAATAATAATTACTGTTTATTATACATTATTATATATTTTTGTTTTGTTAGTCATTTTATGATAATGTGTTCTCAACTTCTAACCAGATTTCTGTAGCTCTGTAGCTGCAGTAGGTATTTGAGTTAGGTATTTGATACAGTGTGTAGATAGCAGTGACCAGCTACATGAAAAGCAAATTTCTAAGAAGCAAGATTAAAATCTCTTGAAAATCCATAAAAACTTTGCTTTCAAGGAAAATTGGCAAGAGCTAAAATAATTTACCTGGAGTTTTCTTGATGCAAAGTAAAATGTAATTCACCTGACAACATATAGCGTTTGTTTTGTTTTGTTTTGTTAATCTTGTCTGGCTGACTGAATTGATCGTTCCCAGGAATAAAAAAATAAATGATTTTTGCCAGAGGATCTGATTTGTAATTAGCTGTTACTAATTAAAAGCACTTGAGTCTATCGAACTTTCGCTGCGTGGTCATGAGTTTATTTACAAAATTTCAAGGCAACATTACAGAACAAGCTCGTGAGCATCCACAATCACCCGCACACACTCGTAACCACGCGCAAGCTTACCTCCGTGGCTTGCTGCCTCCTCAGGGCCACCTGCGCCGCCATCACCCGCTGTCGCTCCACCACCAGCAGGCAGTTGGCGCACTGGCAGTCCCTCCAGCGGCAGAAGCGCTTGTGCCCCTTCAGGCAGGACACCACGCCGTGGTTGCGGCAGCGGGCGCACTTCGGTGTCCGGCTCAACTTCCTCTGGTCCCCCGTGCACAGGCCGCTGGGACCCGGCTTGTCGTCCACCTTGCCGCCGTCTCCATCGTCCTCGGAGGCGGCGTGGCCGAGCGGTGCCGAGCTGGGACGGCTGGAGCAGTCTGCCAGGTCGTCGCTTTCCGTCTCCAGGCTCTCCACGTCGATTTCAAACTCGCAACCGGCGTTGTCTGACATGTCTGTCCGAGCCTTTCGCCGGCTGTCTTCACAGTTTAAGTCTGGAGAAAAATAATTTGGGCCTATTACATCTTGAATGCGTGTTGACAGGGTACTTAAGCTAAATAATCACTCAACATCATCCAGCGTCTACTTCAATCTCTACCTAAAACTATGCAGAGTTATAATAAAGAATTGCGTGCTTTCGCCTCGTAAAAATAAACAAAACAGCTGAGTAGCACTATATCCCCATTACTAAGCCGCAGTATAGCCAAGCATGCCCTATTTTAGTGATGGTGTTAATTAACAACAGAGTATTTCACAATATAGGGGGAAATCCATACACAGAGGAAACTCACTTATAGTCCCAGAGGAAGATTTGATAAAGGCCTGATTAGTAACCTGCAAATTAAAACCGAAATAAATATAGAAAAGTAAAAGTCTTTAAGTAAAGTAAGTGCACATTAGAAAAAAAAGTTAGGCCTATCACAGTAAAGTTTTTGAGCTTCTTCTGCATTCTAGGCTTAAATGCTGATTTAAAACTTTGATTTATAATTTCTGCAACTTTCTTAAGGTTGTACTGACGATCGTAAGCCGACCTAATTTGAAGCCATACAAATCCTTGGGAAAAATGAGAAATTAAAAGTGAGAGGTTTTTTTTTCTTCGTCACTTTCAACAACAACAAGTGGTTGGTTATGTGGGAATTTCTGCAAATTGTTGGGTTCCAGTAAATTATCTTACATCATGCTATGGTCTACGGTCTTAAGTGTATGGAGATAATTTACGTTATGATTTGATGCTATAAATAAAATTGTCTCAACTTGATTTGACTGTATTTTTATTTGCAAAACTACAACTACTCACACGTAGTATGACAGTCAAAATATTATAATATAAGCCGTTAATATTATAACTATACCTTGGTCAACGCTCTGTGTGCCCAAAATGCGCATGTAGTCATGTAGAGTTAATCATAGGCTGTTTAAATAATTATTTCCTGCGGCGATAAAGTCAAACCTAATGAAGTTCAGTCCAGTTGAAGATTTTTAAGACAAATCTGATCGACATGTAACTTATCAAAATCTTAAGAACAGAGTGGAGCTTACCTCCAGAAGCTGATACAGCCGTCGTGTTTTCAGCGGTGTGGTAAAAGCGTCGTTTGGATGGTGATGAATCTCACGCAGTCAAACACGCAGTCCAGACTCCAGGAAATGCTTGTAATTAGTTGTTAATTGAGGGGATGAATGAGTGTCACGCTCCTAACACACCCAACTTTCCTCTGAGACGCACGCACAGAGCGCCACTCCTATGAACTGCTTCGGTCTGTGCTCTCCGCCCTCTGATTGGCTGCTTCTGAACAAGCGCCCACCAATAGGATTAGGAGCAATTAGTCGTACGGGGGCAGTCTCCTAGTAACGTTTTACAGTAATTTGATTGCTTTTTTCTTAGCAACAGGTTCATCTTCAGTAATATTACACGATTTTTGCGTGTAAAAAACAGCATAAAAACTTGATACTAAAAAATTGCTACTGTACATCAAAATAGTTTTGTCCTCCTTAAAAAACTATATTGTGTTTGTATTTTCAAACGGATCTATTTAGATCTAAATATCTAGAAACTCAGCGATCTTGTCAAACCGCCGTTTTCTGCGCCCACAATGGCTTCTTTGTCTTCTTAATGGCTGACAATAACATAACGCGCCATTATCTATTTAGAGGAGAAGAAACTTTCATCCTAGATTATTGGGCCCTATATCTTCATTGAGTGGTTTACTAGTTTAGTCTTGTTATACCACTTAAAAACAGGCGAGCCTATAGACTAAACTATAAATATTTGTTAACCAATGAGGAGAGTATAAGGCAAAAACACCTTACCTATAGAGGTTAGTCCTCTTTCACTCCTCTGTCCCAGGTTTTCTTTTAAGTGTAAATTTGAATAGCCTACAGTCATTCTACCATTCATAAATCTGCACTGTATGCTTAAAGGAAAAGTCTTCTGTTGTTGAACTTAGCCCACAGCTTTGTGGTATAGACCATCAGCTAAAGGCATATAAAACATCTCAAATTTGCATTAACTTTTGCCCACAACTAATCTTACAACTTTAAAAAAAAAAAGATCTGATCTATGATTATCTAGCCTGAAATCACCCTGGAAATAATTAAAAATGTATTGAAAAAATCAAATCTCTCATAAAGGTCACAAAAATCCCTGTGCACATCCCTTGAAAAAAAGTCTATCATTAAACCTATTGAAAATGTTGGCTAAGAAAAAAGTAAGGTTAGATCTGAGGGCCATACTTTTGGTCTATATCACAATATCTATGTGACGATTAGCACATTGTAGTCTGCATGAAGTTTTGGATCTCTGTCATAGGTATATTTACACATATCACATTTTAAAATGGCTTGCGACAGAGCAAGTAAACAGGTGATAAATGTGTCCTGCAGGTTGTTACAGTCTGTTCCACTGCCAGAATTAACAGAGGATGATTGCAATGTTTTCACAACAATCAAACCTGGAAAAACCTCTGTGTCAGCATGCAGTCTTACAAACAACGGCCAAGTAAAATCCAACCTAAAATATATACTGCATACAATCCTTAACCTTTACCTGATCCTATCTGCAGTTTTAACTCTAAATTCAAGTCTGCCCTTCATTAACCCTAAAAATCCCGAATCCTAAAAACCTTAAACTTCAACTTATTGTAAATCATGGCCTCTAAAGTCAACCTTGTCAGAAAACTTAACTCTTTAATAATTATAGCCTATTAATCCAAAATACATATTATAATGTCCATTAATAATTAACATACAAAATCCTATTTTTAGCCTTTATTTCAACACAAACACAAATAAAAAATTGGCTTTCAAATGGATTTTTTTTTCATTTATAATATTTTGATGCTAATAAAAGAAGAACAAACATTTTTTGTTCATAGTAAATTTATCAGGATAATATGAGAGAGTTAAATAGAAGTTAGACTAAATTTGATGTAGACAAGTTTATATAAGGAAATATATGTTGTGTTTTGGTGACTGGACACTGAGTTCACCCTTATTTTTCCTACATAGATGGGTGTGACAGATGACTCTTGGATTTAAAAGAGGAATGTCGACAACTTTCTATGTTTGGCTTTTTGTTTGCAGCTTGCTGACTGAAATCCTGACTCAAAAAAGAGAAAGAGACGTCGTAGCATTTACTCAGCCAACTGACTTCCATGGGAACTGACAGCAGAACAATGCAGACATCCACATACTGTAGTGAGAAAATTGTCTGTTGACTTTAAACTTTTGTCGGTTCACCTACTTGTAATGTGAAATTAATTAACTTTTAACTATTAGCAAAGTTAAAAAGGAGTATATAGCCCACAGTATACATAGGCCTAGCTTGCTCCATTCAAAATAAGGGCGGGTGGTTAGTTAGCTTAAACCTTCTTCTTTTGTCCTGATTGAGTCCAGTTTAACTTGTAACTAGGTTCACTGCTATTAAGTTAATAACATCAAAGACTTCAGTGGACATTAGAATAAAATTTGAGGCTAGACAGGTGCAAGAGGCCTGTGTAGCATTTTACAATAAATATAGTCTAATTTCTATTTTCTTAATTTTAGATCATACTGCTTTTCAGGCTTTTTTAAATATCAGATTCAAACAAATTTCATTCTCCCACTTTTATACTTGAATATTTGTCATTTTACAGAAAGTAGTATCCTGTACATTTTTTTACTCTGAGCTTTTGTCTGTTTCTTTCTTTGAATTGTATCTCTATTATACAATAATGTGTAGTCATTCAACAGCAAGTATTTCGGGTAATTAAAATGAAATTTTTATGAACCTTAATGTCTAACAATGTTCTTAAAGTCAATGTTTTTTCTCTTTTTTAAAAAGCTTTCTTATTACACTACTGGTTTTAAACTATGGCATAACTTTTTATCTCTGATTGCATCATTAATGTACATTTTGTACATTTTTACAATATGGATTTTTACCATTCTGAATTATTGAAACTTTGAAAATCAGTAAAAGACAGATTTTTAAACTTTTAAACTGAATAGAGAAAAACATTAAGCTTCCTTTGCCTCCTGAAATTCGCCCCTCGTGTTTTTCTGTTCTTTCTTCCTCCAGATGAGGACAGCGCCTCTTAACAGTTCCTCCATGTGTTGGAGGTGAAGACGTCAGGCTTGCAGGTGCAGCTTTATTTGCCACTTCGTCTTAATTTATTACAGAGGCCGCGACCTGCCACCCTGGGCTGCTGTTTCCACACCAGGAATGCTTTGATGTTGAGAGCAGGCTGGATGGTGAGACATGAGGATCTGCACAGAGCTGGACCCTCCAGGTGAAATGTGTTGTCTGTGTCCGCTGGCTCATTATGGACCGGTCCCCCTCCCACTCCAGCAATGTGGGGATGGGAGGGGGACCTTTCACAGGTCCTTGAATGGGTTTCCAAGGTTCTCTTAGGACCTTTCAAGGGGTATGTTGGGGTTTGAGAAAACTAAAAGGCTTGGTGGGGCTTTCAGGTGGTTAAGCAGGTTCAAAGGGTCCTTAAGTGCTTAAATTTTCTTAAAGGGAATCAATGTATTCCTTTACAGCAGTTCAAGGGCACTTATTCAGAGATATGGAAGTCCTTGAAGAATTTGTGAAGAGTTTCCATTGATCTTTAAATGGATTCCAGGCATTATTTAACTAGTTACAGAGGAGATTCTGGAGATCCTTGACAGGCTCACAAGAATCCTGCAAGAGGTCTCATTTCTTAAGTTCAGGGTTTAATTTGCAGGGTCCAGGGATCCTTTAAGGCCTAGCTCCATCCTGCTTGTATTTCTAAAACAATGGTGTATCTGTTTAAAATGAGCCTTAATGTTTATTTAGGGTGCGGTGTCTATGGGAATGACTCATTACACACCCTTTAAATGAGGTTTTGTTTAAAACTGAAAATGTTTAAGTTCTGGATACACATTCAGCATTTCATCTTATTTCAAACTGATTAAAGAATGCCTTTTGCTGTAAATGAGATTTAGCCTGTCATACAAGCATGATATAGTTAAACCACTGGATGGCAGCATTTGCCCAGTTCAATCCTGTTATAATCATATAATCCAATTAAAAAAGGAACCAAACCTTTACATTTCTTCTATTTCTCTCATTGGGTTCCAGGGAGTATCGCAGATAGTTCAAGGGGTCATTTTAGAGACGTCTGGATCTTTTTGGTGTTCAGGTTCTTGAAAGGATCCCAGGTATCATGATGCAAGCATACTGTATATATGGACTATTTATGTTTAGAATACAGGAAGAAGTGAAATATTCAATTCATTTCAATTTATTACCATACCATAATAATTTGAAAATTTATGATCCTATGCCGTATTTTTGACTTTTTAAATGACCTGAAATATAAAGTATTAAAATAAATTTTGTGTATGCTATTTTTTTGCTATATGTTTGTAGACTTATCCCTACCCTTCTATTTGTATTTCTAAAACAATGGTATATCTGTCTAAAAAGCAGCATTACTAGCTCTTTATCTTAATGTTTATTTAGGGTGGTGTCTATATGGAAATCTTCAATGAACAGCCTTCAACTGATGATATGTTTCTAATGGGTGCAACCTGGAGAAAGACACAAACACACAGTGACACTTTCTCACAAGCTGTCCAGTTTACTTTTGGAGTTGATTGAAACAACAGCATCTTGTTGGAAGTGTCCCGTTGTGCAGGCCGTAAAGTGTAACAGGAGCTGTGTATAGACAGAAGAGCAGAGTGGGACCACTGGGGATCCTGTTATGTTAATTAGCCTCTGATGGACCAACAACACATGCAACTGAATAGAAAACCAGGCGGGATGGCATTTGTCTCTGTCTGACACCTCGACCTCTCATGGCTAATGTGCAACAAACAGGAAGATGTGTCCTTCAGCTGCTAACAGCAAAGGAGGAAGTATTCAGGTCCCTATGTTAAAGTTTTCTTAAGTAACACTGATGATACCACAAAAAACTTTGTTCTATGTAAGTGTCATACCTTTAAAAATTTAAGTAAGTGAAAGTAAATAAAATATAGTTGTCCAACAACAATTGTTTTATATTAAATATCCATTAATTAAAGAAAGAACAGCAAATTGTCCCATTTTTAAGCTGGAACCATGAAATGTTTTTGAATAAAAATGACAAGGATACAAGGAAGTTTATTGATCATTATACAGGTTAACAGGTTGTATAATGGAATTAAAATGTGGTTCCCTCTTGATTGAGTAATTGATTGTATATAAAATAAAATAAAATTATGAAACATGGAGGAGTGCAGATGGTGCATTAAGTAGTCTCACAGCCTGAGTGAAGAAGCTGCTCTGTAGTCTGGTGGTACGGCAGTGGATGCTTCTGTATCTTTTGCCTGATAGCAGCAGGGGTTCTGTCCTGGGCTGTGCACATCTCATGCCAGTTTGTGATGTTTGTGATGTTTTGATGCTTTCAATAGCTCCTTTGTAGAAGTTGTATTGAACCAGGAACCTTTGTAGAACCATGACAGGTTCTCTGTTATGTCAATTACCAGGAACTTAAAACTGCTCACTTGCTCCACCTCAGCTCCATAGATGTAGACAGGGTTGTGTGTCTTTGCCTCTTTTTTTCCAAAATCAACTATCAGCTCTTTGGTTTTGCTGACGTCGAGCAGTAAGTTGTTTTCTGTGCACCACTCTGCAAGATGGTTGATTTCCTCCCGATATGAAAACTCATCATTGTTGGAAATCTGGCTGATGATGGTGGTGTCATCCTCAAACTTCACAATAGAGTTCTCTCCATTGCAGAGGTTGCAGTCGTGGGTGTACAGCATGAACAGGAGTGGGCTGAGTGCACAGCCCCGTTGAGCACTAGACAGTAGGGGGAGAAACTGCCGATCCGAACTGACTGGGGTCTGTTCGTGAGAAAGTCCAATATCAAGTTGCAGAGAGTGGTACTGATGACCAGAGTGCTCAGTTT